>APFE030339012.1:104092-155432 GCA_000404065.3 Pinus taeda
TCATTTATGTAATGTAAAGGAGGTTGTCCCCTCGAAGAGGCTGAATTCTAAGGCGTTGATCTATCTTTTCTATCTTTCTTGAGCTGGTTTCATAACAGAGACTACTACGTCTTTGATTTGAGGGCTACACAATAATCATTGTTTAGAGACACAACCATACCTCATGCTTGCATTCCATACAATGATAGTTTTATCACTAGAATTCATCAGGAAAAGAATGGACTATGATTAGGTACATTTTGTAAAAAGAAGAGCTCAATAACATTCAAGGTACCATAGGAGGTGTGTTCTTTCATAATGAAGAAAAGGACTACTTCATTTTACGTAGATAACATGTTGATTTCATTATACCTTCAGAAGGGAATTAGCTTTAGGTATGATCCTCATGGAATGATAAGTAGGATGAGAAATATTAGCATACAAGCATTAGGTAGATGAATTTTTGGAAGAAGCAGTGAAATTGGATTCTTGGGAACAAGTACAACAAGATTTATCTGCTTATTATTTGAAGCAAAAACATACAACATCCACCACTGCATCCTCTAACGGGATAATGTGTCAGAAGAGAGGGGACAAAATGCCAATCAGTGAAGTCATTCTAATTGCTAAGGCAGGGGAAACTAGCGAGAAGGCCAAGCAAGAAGAGTCTTAGAAATGGAATCTCCTCAAAAAATAGATCAATTATCCTCCACTGCATTAGTACACACACAAACTACTACCTCACTGATTCAGCAAGAGCTTCCTCCTCTTCAACAAAGTGACACATTTTGAGAATATGCTAAAAAAAATAATAATCCATGCATCTGCAGAAATAAATATGTACTGAGGTCGAAAATCACAGGAAATGCCAATCCAGATTCCTCACAACCTTGGATGTTAAGAGGGACCTAATTCAATTTGCAGTACTTGAACAAAAATTCCCTAAGCCCTATAATTCATATGATTACTCTACCACAAAAACCATTGTTGATATCAAGAACATTGGAAGTGTTTACAAGCTAGAGATACATAGGCAAATTCTATAGATAGTGGTCATTAGCTAGAATGTTTGTAAGTATTGCTACATCATTTATTTATACTCCTACTAAGTGGGTTAAACATATGCAAAATGGTTTACAGTATTACAACAATTGGTATGTCTATAGGAAGTGGAGTTTCCATTTCCAGAGATAGATCTCGAACAACAAGAAATTAATGTGAAGACAACATATACCACATGGGTAGAGTAGACTGGACCAGAAATGAATAAAATTCAATGCCAAGTTCCATAAATTTTTAAGTGGTAAGCAATATAATAGGAAGGAATGATTTTAGCTACTTGAAATCATTATCATCATGTTGTGTTAGATGAAGACTTCCATTACATGATCAATTGGGCAAGAGTTGGCACAAGTACCAATTTTTGTAGAAGTATATTGTTGAGAGGTTGGCCTATTGGAAACTATCAAAAAGTTACAATGCCTGAACTTGGTAATTGTAGAGTTGCCAAAATTGTGGAATTCAATAAACTTAGCTAATTGAATTGTTGTAGTTGGATAACCATTCAAATAAAATATGTTATTGACTCTACTGATAGTTTTCTCAGATGCACATTTACAGTTGAAAAATGCTACTTTTCCTAATATAGATTTTGTTCATCTAGCCATAAATGAATAATGTTGGAATTAAACTAACCTTATCTGGATGTGCATGGTGAGTGTCATTAAAGATGTCTATGGATGGTGCTCAACAAGTTTCAAATGGATACATATGGTGTATGGCAAGTACAATCTCATAGCATTCTATTGCTACTCAACAAAATCTGTACCTTGCCACCAGTGTTTCCTGAAGGTAGGATGAAGGTAGAAATGTTTATACAGATGCTACATATGAATTTGATTTCGTTGAATGCATATTAATATTCTTAGTATAGATCAAATAGTTGTGGTTAAATACAATATTGACATTGATCGAAAAACTTCTAAGTTTGAAAAACATGAATACCAACAAGGGTGTTCTGGCTTGAGTGTTGTTTAGGGGTTGTTAGTTTTAAAATTTAGGATGCACATCAATCTCTCAATGCGCAGCCATCACGGTCAGCAATTATTTTTACCATTCTGCCTAAATGGTCACCACAACTACATACAGAACATCCTAACTTGTTTCATCTACCTGAGATGCCAAGTGATATTACATCTTACAGTTTGTTGAAAGGATCAACCACCCATAGAAATTTATACCATGAACAGTGATTCATCAATCTACAGGTTGCACACAAGGTACATTCATGGAAGGTGCTATGACATGGTTGGAAGCATGTTGAGTCTATTGAATAGGTGGGTAATAACATCACTAACAACATAAATTTTGATCATAATCAATAACATATACAAACAACAACAAATGAAAATTATTCCTACCGAAAAGTCGCATTCATATACTCTCACTCTCTCCAAGACAACCTACAAGTCAACACACCCTCAGGATTATAATAAAAAAAAACTATAGATGTGCCAAAGAATGGTAGCAACAATATTTTCATGTAGCACTTCACTTTCTGATACTCCATATATTACTAGATCTAGTAAGATTTCACCATTCATACAACAAAAATATTAATCTACCCTAGTGTTACATTGATCATTGCATTAGGAGATGGTGGTGGCAACTAGATCCATCCTAACAATAGTCAAAAAAGGAAGACACTACCAATTTTCCTCTATGGCACACAAGGATGTTGAAATGTATGGCTCTAGGATCTTGTGTGGATTTGATTAGACAAGTTTTGTGACAAGAAATAATCTAGAACATACTGCTAGTTTCTAATGATATCAACTTTTTTTTTCTAGAGAATACCCATAACGATTTGACCGTCATTACTGTAAGCATACAAAATATTATTTTTACTTCTTATACGATTACCAAAAACAAATAATTTCCTCATACAAAAGTCCTCATAATATCCATTGAAAGAGTCAAAGCATTGACTTACAATTTTCATTGTAGCTAGAGCAACTTCTTCAATAAGGGACCCACTAGGACCTCAATGTTCAATTCCTATTGCATCCCAAACCTAGAAAATAGATGAAATAAATGACCACTTAAAAAATTGTTAAAAAATTAAATGAATTTCCTCCATGGTAAAAAAATGTCCTTTCCAACACGTAATAATTTTTATTTAGTCTAGGTTTTCATGATCAATGTCAAGCCAATGAATGGTTGTACTTCAATATTTAGACAAGCATAGAGACCATTTCATGAATAGATTTTCAATTTTTCATGGAGATTTTTTACCGCTATATCAATTTCCTTTTCTAGAATTTCATATTAGTGATTATGTCAACTCCATCAAGTTCAAAATAGGAATGTCAAGAGGTTATTCAATGGTTGCAATAGGGAGTTAGACAGAGAAATTTCAGACGAATGGAGATTTTGGGCTGGGCACCACAATGTTTTTCCTGCATTGATTGGGTTGGTTTCCTAAGTCATAGAAAAAATAAGGCTATCTATGAGGGCATGATAGCTAGGGAGTAATAAGGTGTGCTAGGGAATGTTATGAAGTGCTAAGACATGCTAGATAGTTCAAAGGCATGTTAGGCATGCTAAGACATTCCAACTACTAAGGGATGCCAAGATATGTCAAGTTCCAAGGAGTTTTAGGGAGTGCTATGGAAACACAAGGGAGCACTAGGTCAAAATGCATGGAAATGAAAAAATAAGTGCGTGTGATAGGGAGTGTCCGTTAGTTTCAATTGTGCTAAGGAGGGAGTGACAAGGTATGCTAGGAATTGCTAGATGCCAAGGTGACATGTCAATATGTGTTAGGTTCTAAGATGTGCCAACACTTGCGAGGGACTGCTAGGGACTTGTAAGGAGTGCTAGGGAAACACAAGGGAGAACCAGGTCAAAATGAATTGAAATGAACGAATAAGAGTGTGTGATAGGGAGTCTTAGTGAGTTTTAGGTGTGCTAAGGAGGGGGTGACAAGGTATGCTATGTAGTGCCAAGGTATTCTAGAGTGTCAGTGTGACATGCTAAGATGTGTTTGGTGCCAGGGTGTACCAATGCATGCTAGGGATTGTTAGGGAGTGTTGAGGAAACACAAGGGAGCATTAAGTCAAAAGGCATGGAAATGAATGAATAAGAGTGTGTGTTGAGGAGTGTCAACAAGTTCAAGGTGTTCTAGGGAGGGAGTGACAAGGCATGCTAGGTAGTGCTAAGGAATGCTAGATTTCCAAGGAAACATGCCAAGATGTGTTAGGTGTCAGGGTGTGACAATGTGTGCCAAGCAGTGTTAGGAAGTTCCAAGGAAACACAAGGGAGAAATAGGTCAAAATGCATGGAAACGAATGAATACAAGTGTGTGATAAGTGTTATTAGTGAGTTCTAAGTGTGACAAAGAGGGAGTGACAAGGCATCTTAGGTAGTGTCAAGACCAGCTAGAGTGCCCTGGCAACATGATAAGATGTCTAAAGTGCTAGGGTGTGCTAACATGTGCTAGGAAGTGTTAGGAAAACACAATGGAGAACCAGGTAAAATTAATGCATGGAAATGAATGCACAAGATTTTGTGACATGAAGTGTCAGTTCTAGGTGTGCTAAGCAGGGAGACAAGGTATGAGCTAGAGGCCATGGCAACATGCCAAGACATGCTAGGTGCTAGGGCGTTACAACATGTTGGCATTATGACTTAGGTTTGGCACTATGACTCAGGTGTTGTCCTTGATGGCAACTCACTCAGATGACAGATCACATCTCAGGCTCCCGGAATAAAAGAAAAAGAGATATAAGCAGTTTCCACTTAACGAAGTCATGTATACATGCGAGATTGCCGATCAAAAGTCGTGTATGTGTAGGCATGCACTTTCATGCACAGAAAAGCACGTACATGTGGGAAAACTTATTTTTTGTACATGGTATTTGTACCTATGGTTTTGGACCATGGTATTGTGTCCGAAGTGTGAACCTAGGTATTGGGTCCCAAGTATTGGTTCTAAGTGGTTTTGGACCATGGTATTGAGTAAGGCCTAAGACTATAAAAGGGGAAGGAGATCATTAGGCAAAAGTATTCACTCAAGCATTGAATATATTATGAAGAGTAAGATCTAGAATACTGGTCATTGGGTTATGGTGCATAGCTGGATCTGAACCAAGGAGGAACCTAAGCACTAGAAGAAGGATGAGTTCTATTGATGAGTCAAGATCTTAAGGCTTGAATAGTAGTATCTTTGTGTGATTTTTCTCTGTTATATTTGGCGCATGACTTGATCTATAAATATGATGATTTGGGTATAACTGACGTCTAAATATTTGAAATAGGTAAATTGTCTTTTATAGATCTGTATGCAGGTTCGACACATCAGGGACGCGTATACATGCTGGTTCAGTAATTCAAAACAATGTATACACTAGTTTGCCTTAATACAAAAGCGTATGCACGCAGGTTCTTCATCTTGAAGTAGCATACATCTCATAAAATATGTTTTAGCTACTTCTGTTTGGGTTTAAGATTGGTGTCTGGTTACTGTTACTGTATTCTGGTTATTGCATGAGAAGTGACTGATTGATTTAGTTTTGTTTGGTGCAAAGGGGATTTGTAGAGGTAGATACATTTGATGTTTGATTGATGTTATTTGTGGATCCAGTCTGAAAATTTATGAAACGTGGTCCCTAGAAGAAAAGAGAAGGTTGTAGCCTTATGTAGGTCAACACCTACGTACTAGTACTTCAACTAGTACAAGAGCAAAGGGGGTTTTAGCTCCCTTCCAGGAAAAGCTAGAGAATGAGAGAAGGCTATAGCCTTTTGTAGGCAGAAGCCTGCATACTAGTATAATACTGCACCAGTACAGAAATATTGTAAAAAGAAGTTTCTTATTAATAAGAAGATAGAGAAGCATTTCATAGGTGGTTTTCACCCACATTGGGTTTCCACCTTATATCTTGTGTTCCTATGTGTGATGATTTGTTATGTTTACTGAACATGTTTACTATTCGTATGGTTAATAAAAGTTTTGATGCACTAATTAAAGATCAAATGTATTAATTAAATCTTAAGGTTATATGCTAGCTACTATAGTCGCAGTTGTGTGTATACGTTGGTTTCCATATCTGAAGTAGCGTATATCTAAGTTTTGAAAATGGAAATTATTTTACTTGATAATACTTATTCACGCCCCCCCTCAGTATTATTTCCAACAATTGGTATCAGAGGGAGTCCTTCAAAAGAAGCTTGATCGCTTGAAGGAAGATCTATCATCATGACCAACTACGAAAGTGAGGCATCCATCAGGCCACCAATCTTTGATGGGACCAACTTCATCTATTGGAAGGAAAGAAACACAACCTATCTTCAATCTCTTGGTGAAGAAGTTTGGGATATCGTGGAAGGAGGATACAAATTCCCAACAACAACTCCTACATATACAGCTGGTAAAAAGTAGTATGAAACAAATGCAAAGGCTATCAATACTCTATTGGGAAGTCTATCTCAATCATAATTCGTCAAGGTTATGCAGCTCAAAACTGCCAAAGAAATATGGGACAAGATCATTCTAAGCTATGAAGGAGATGATTAGGTAAAACGTGCAAAATTACGATCTCTCAGAATTCAATATGAAACTCTTAGAATGCACAATGATGAAAGTGTGGCTAATTATTTCTTATGTATAGATGAGATTGTTAATTGCATGAAAAACATGGGTGAGGAAATAAAAGAAGTTCCTTTAGTTGAAAAAGTTCTAAGAGCTTTGTCTTCTAAGTTTGAATCAAAATTTTCTGTCATAGAAGAAAAGTAGAATATTCAAAGTATTACTATGTCACAGCTGCATGGAATCCTAACTACTTTCTAAATGAGAAAAGGGGGACCATCAGACATGAGAGAAGGTACATTGATAGCTTCAAGAAAAGGAGAATACAATAAGGTAGGGCATACATCAGAAGAAGAAGAAGAATCAAACTTTGTCAAGAACCTTCAATGGGGTTCTGGAAGATTCAGAGGTAAGCTACCTTTCAAATGTTTTGCTTGTTGGAGAGTCGGTCACTATGCAACTGAATGTCCTCATAAAGATAGGCTTGATAAATGTAAGGAACTAGTTAAATGGAACAGAAAAAAAAAATGTAAGTAGGAAGAGCTATTATACACATGAAGACAATGATGGGCTTTCAAATAGTAATGAAGATGAACATGGTAATTATTATAGAGTTTTGATGGCTTTTGAAGATGATGATTTCTTAAATGTTATAGATGAAGATGATCTCTATGAAGAAATTTCTAAACTTAAAATTTGTTTAGAAGAAACGAATAAGGTCATAGATACTCTGACATTCCAACTTACTGAAAGGGAAAAACACAATGAAAAGTCAGAATGTGAAACTATGGGACTTAGAAAATATATTGAGAAAACAAAAGCTCTTAACCTTAGATTTGCTAAAGGATCTAAAACTTTAGATGAGATTATCAAAGTGCAATGTTCTCCTCTAATCAAGACAGGTCTTGGATATACTGAAGAAGCATCTCAAGCACAGAAGCCATCCACCTCCAAAGTTATCTTGATGTAGCAGGGAGAAGTGAACAGGTTGAAAATCGTCAACAAAGGAAAAGAGCAAATCACCAGGTAAATCAAGGTCAATCTACCTCAAGGATGAACAGAAGCTACAACCAAATGTAGGTAAATCATTTTGAATTTGGCTGAAGAATGAATGTCAATGGAAACTACAATTACCTGGATGCTAGATTTGATAATCACGGGAATTTCCTTAATGGACAATGCTTTTCATGTCATAACTTTGGACACAAATCTTCACAATGTGTTGCCTACAAGACCATCATGACTTGAGAAGCACGAAACCAAAGGAGCATGACTAGGATCATGAAGAGGACCTACAATAACTTTTCTGCTCTTGAAAGTGAAATAGAATGCTCTATTTGTAGCAACTTCGGTCATGAATATTTTGAATGCAGGAGTAAGTTTTGGCAAACATCTCAGAAGGATCAACCTTCATTGGGTCCCAAAACTTGGAGAAAGAAAGAACCATAACTAGAAAGATGTGGTATAGCCTTATATGCGGAAGGATAGGAAAATTAGTGGTACATCTACAGTGGATGTTTGAAACATATGACAGGTGGTAAAGAAAAGCTTCAGTCATCTAGTGCCTTAGAAAAGGAAAGGAAGGTCTCATTCAGAAATGACACACCTACATTCATAAAAGGTAAAGCTTCTGTTCTTTTGAAAGAAAAAGTCAAAGCTGGAAATGTTATGTATGTTGATGGCTTAAAGCATAATCTATTGAGTGTTAGCCAAATGTGTGATCAAGGAAATGAGGTAATATTTCAATCAAATGGATGTATTGTTCGCGAGCTTGATATAGGAGAAACATTAATCAAAGGCATAAGAACTCCAGATAATTTATACATACTCAAAAGAGGTCAACAACAGTGCTATCTAAGCAAGAATGATGAACACTGGCTATGGCACATAATATTGGGGCATCTAAGCTTCTCTCAGATAAGTAAAGCATGCAAATATCAAGCAGTTCGTGATCTTCCTGACATCATAATTCCAGACAATACAATATGCAAATCATGTTAATTTGGTAAGCAAACCAAAACTAATTTCCCTGAGAAGGAAGGATTAGCTAGTAAGCCACTTGAACTTGTCCATACTGATTTATGTGGTCCATCGAGGAAAAAGTCACCTCAAGGAGAAGAATACTTTATATTGTTCGTTGACGACTTTTATAGGATATGCTGAATAGGAATTCTAAAGCATAAAGACGAAGCTTTCGAAAAATTCAAAGCTTTCAAAGCCTTGGTTGAAAATGAATCAGATCGCAGAATCAAATGCCTCAGGTCTGATCAAGGAGGGGAATTTACCTAGGATGAGTTTTTCAACTATTGTGAAGAACATGGAAGAAGGGAATTCTCTACTGCAAGGACCCCTCAGCAAAATGGAGTAGTGGAAAGGATGAACAAAACAGTTCAAAAAATGGTTCTTGCTATGCTTGATGAATCTGGAACTCCTGCAACCTTCTTGGGTGAAGCTACATTTTTTTCCATTACTATTCTCAACAAAACAAACCTTTGGGTAAACAACACTCAAACTCCTCATGAACTTTCATATGGTAAGACTCCTACGGTAAAATAATTCAAGGTTTTTGGAAGAAAATGTTTCATCAAAAGGACTGACGAAAATCTTGGCAAGTTTGAACCTAGAGCAGATGAAGGCATTCTCCTTGGTTACTCTTCCCGAAGTAAAGGATATAAGTGTTACAATAAAATACTTGAAAATTTTGTTGAAAGTATTGATGTGGTGGTTTATGAAGAAGGCAACAATTCAAAACAAATAGAAAATGAAGATTTTTAGGATGAAGAGGACTATCCTTCAACATCAAACCAGACTAATGATGAAGAAGAAACATATGAGGCACCAGAAGAACAGATAAGAATAGAAGAAAAGACTCCATCTAGGTATGTTCAAAAGAACCATCCAGAGACTCAAATTTTGGGGCAAAAAGAGGCAGGTGTTCAAACAAGAAGAACTATAATAGAATCTTCAAGCTATCTAGCATTACTCTCCTCTGCTGAACCACGAAATGTAAGTGAAGCATGCAGAGATGATTGTTGGGTCAAGGCCATGAATGAAGAACTTGAGCAGATTGAAAAGAATAACACTTGGGAATTGGTTCCTAGACCTAATGATAAGAATTTCATAGGGACCAAATGGATATTCGAAACAAGCTGAAAACAAATGGAGATGTTATTAGAAACAAGGCTAGACTTGTCTGTAAAGGGTATGCTCAACAAGAAGGTATAGACTTTGGAGAATCTTTTGCACCAGTTGCTAGACTTGAAGCCATAAAAATGTTCCTTGCTCTTTCTAGCTTTTAGAATTTCAAAGTATATCAAATGGATGTGCAATCTTCCTTTTTAAATGGAGACTTAGAAGAATAAGTGTATATTGAGAAACCAGATGGATTCATCCATGGAAATGATCCAAAACTTGTATGTAGACTTAAGAAGGAAATCTATGGTCTTAAAAAGGCTCCAAGGGCTTGGTATTATCATCTAGACAAATACCTCCATCAACAAGGTTTTTCAAAAGGATCAGCAGATAGAAATCTATATATGATAATTGATAATGATAAATTACTAATACTTGTTGTGTATGTTGATGATATCATCTTTGGTAGCAATGAAGAAGCCATGAGTCAAAACTTTTCTTTGGTGATGCAGAAAGAATTTCAAATGTCCCTGCTTGGTGAGCTGACGTATTTTCTTGGTTTACAAGTAAAACAAAATAAATACGGTATCTTTCTATCACAAACCAATTACCTCAAGTAGATCTTGTAGAAATATTGCATGGAAGATTCAAAACTAGTATGTACCCCTATGGTAAAAGGATGCAGCCTCAGCGCAATGATGATTCAGCAGCAGTACATCAACCAAACTATAGATCCACGATTGGTAGTCTACTCTATCTGATAGGTACCTGACCAGACATCATACATGCAGTGGGAATAGTTGGAAGATTCTAGGAAAAGCCAAAAGAATCACACCTTCAGGCGGTTAAAAGGATTTTCAAATATCTTCAAGGAACACAAAACTATGGCTTATGGTATCCTAGAGATAAATATCTCCCACTTCATGCATACACAAATGTTGATTGGGCAGGAAGCGTGGATGACAGAAAAAGCACTAGCAGTGGTGCATTCTTTATGGGTTCCAGATTAGTATCTTGTTTTAGCAAGAAACAAATTTCAATTGCATTATCCACAGCAAAAGAAAAATATGTAGCTGTTGCATCTTGTTGCACACAACTCCTTTGGATGATGCAAATTTTGCAAGACTTTCAAATGATTTATACTCCACCTATTTCCATTTTATGTGATAAAACAAGTGCAATCAGTATTTCAAAGAATCCAGTCATGCATTCAAATACCAAGAACATACCTATCAAATATCATTTTCTCTGGGAACAAGTGCTTGAATAAAAGGTAAAATTGGAGTATGTTCCCTCCAAGGAACAGGTTGTTGATATATTCACCAAACCACTACCCAGGGAGACATTTGAATACCTTAGCCAGAAGTAGGGAGTAGTCTATGCATCATTTTGCTGTTGAAACTTATCTGTCTCAGAGAAAAGTGGTTGTACATGAGTTTCATGAGGACCATCCACGTACATACACTGGTTTCTATAGATACAGTCGCGTATATGTTGATTTGAAGAAAAATAGTGGGTCAGACTTAGGATGAAAAGAGTCTGACATGGCTCTGCCAGAGACTATGTGGCACAGGTTCAGGGGGAGCATATACTTCTAATACAACATTATTGGCATTATCTTAGAAGATCTTGGTTCAATTTCACAATTCATTTCGTTTCAGGTGGAACAAGTGTTGAGGGAGAACATGGTTGCTAGTCTGAATGATGATTGACAAATGTTGCTGATGATAGTTCTTGATGACTATCATAGTCTTGTTGTAGATATTTTGTCTCTATGTCATGTATTTCTTTTATTATCAAGGTCATGTAACGGCCCATTTTGGTTTCCCCACTATGCCTGGGATGGACGATGTAATGTTCTTGTTTTATCATGTGTAAAATTTGGTGTATCCCCACTTGGTTGGGTGGATTGGTCAATATTGGTATATCCCCACTTGGTTGGGGGATGGATGTATGTATGAGTCTTTGGTGATAGGAAGGTCATTTACAGAGTCATGTTCTTTCTTGTAGATTGTCTTCTTGTAAACCTTGCCTATAGTCAGGGGGAGCATGGACAACATACCAGAGCAGAAGATTTCAGCATGTACTCACGGGGAGCATCACCCTTTGCCCTTGATTACAAAGGGGGAGAGTGACTTGGAGTGGCTTGGGGTTGCCATTAACTCCAAAGGGGGAGATTGTTGGCATTATGACTCAGGTTTGGTACTATGACTCAGGTGTTGTCCTTGATGGCAACTCACTCAGATGATAGATCATAGTTCAGGCTCACAGAATAAAAGAAAAAAAGAGATATACACAGTTTCCACTTAACCAAGTTGTGTATACACACGTGATCACTGATCAAAAGTTGCGTATGTGTATGCATGCACTTTCATGCATGGAAAAGCGCGTACATCTGGGAAAACTTATTTTTAGTCCATGGTATTTGGTCCTTGGTATTTGGACCTATGGTTTTGGACCATGGTATTGCGTCCGCAGTGTTGAACCTAGGTCTTGGGTCCCAAGTATTGGTTCTAAGTGGTTTCGGACCATGGTATTGGGTAAGGCCTATGACTATAAAAGGGGAAGGAGATCATTAGGCAAAAGTATTCACTCAAGCATTGAATATCTTATGAAGAGTAAGATCTAGAATACTTGTCATTGGGTTACGGTTCATAGCTCGATCTGAACTAAGGAGGAACCTGAGCGCTAGAAGAAGGATGCATTCTATTGATAAGTCAAGCTCTTAAGGCTTGAATAGTAGTATATTTGTGTGATTTTGATCTGTTATATTTGGCACATGACTTGATCTATCAATCTGATAATCTGGGTATAACTGATGTCTGAATATTTGAAAAAGGTAAATTGTCTTTTATGGATCTATATGTAGGTTCGGCACAGTAGAGACGCATATACACGCTGGTTTAGTAATTCAAAATAGTGTATACACTGGTCTGCCTTAATACAAAAGTGTATGCATGCAGGTTCTTCATCTTGAAGTAGCATACATTTCATAAAATATGTTTTAGCTACTTCTGTTTATTGTTGCAGTATTATGGGTTTAGGATTGGTGTCTGGTTACTATTACTATATTCTGGTTACAGCATGAGAAATGATTGATTGATTCAATTTTGTTTGGTGCAAAGGGGATTGGTTGAGGTAGATGCATTTGATGTTTGGTTGATGTTATTTATGGATCCAATCTGAAAATTTATGAAAGGTGGTCCCTGGAAGTAAAGAGAAGGTTGTAGCCCTCTGTAGGTCAGCACCTATGTACTAGTACTTCAGCTAGTACAAGAGCTAAGGGGGTTGTAGCTCCCTTCCAGGAGAAGCTAGAGAACAAGAGAAGGTTGTAGCCTTCTGCAGGTAGAATCCTACGTACTGGTATAAGACTACACCAGTACAGAAATATTGTAAAAATAAGTTTCTTATTAACACGAAGATAGAGAAGCATTGCAGCAGGTGGTTTTCAGCCACATTAGGTTTCCACCTTATATCTTGTGTTCATATGTGTGATGATATGTTATGTACTGCACTTGTTTACTATTCTTATGGTTAATAAAAGTTCTTATGCACTTATTGAAGATCAAATGTATTAATTAAATCTTAAGGTTATAGGTTATATGGTAGTTGCTATAGTCATAGTTGTGTGTATATGCTGGTTTCCATATCTGAAGTAGTGTATATCTAAGTTTTGAAAATGGAAATTATTTGACTTGATAATACTGATTCACGCGCCCCCCCTCTTAGTATTATTTCCAACATAACATGTGCGAGTGAGTGTTAGGGAGTGCTAGGGAAACACAAGGGAGCACTATGTCAAAATGCATGGAAATGAACAGATGACAGTGTTTGATAAGGAGTGTTAGCGAGTTCTAGGTGTGCTAAGGAGGGAGTGACAAAGTATGTGAGGTAGTGCAAAGGAATGGTAGAGTGTCAAGGCAACATGCCAAGATATGCAAGGGTAGTTGTGAGGGCATCATAGCTAAGGATTCTAGTGCATGCTAAGGAATGAAAAGGCATGCTAACACATGCTAGATAGTGTAAACTCATGATGAGGAGTGTTAGGTAGTTCTAAGGGAACAAAAGGGAGAACTGGGTCAAAATTCTTGGAAATGAATGAATAAGAGTGTGTGTGAAGGACTGTTAGCGAATTCTAGTTGTTTCAAGGATGAAGTGTTTTAGCAGAAGTTCAGAATAAGACTTGTAGGAGGCAAGCCTATGGTTGTGATAAGGTGTGGACAAAGAAGTTTCGGAGAAAGGGGGAATTTGGGTTTGGCACAACATTATTTTTCCAATGACTTGGTTGGGTTCCCAAGTTGCAAAAAATGTAAGGTTATTTATGAGGGCATGATAGTTATGGGGTGCCAAGGCATTCCAGGGAATGCCAAGAAGTAATAACACATGCTAGATAGTTCCATCGCATGTTAGGCATGCCAAGATGTGCCAGGTGCTAAGGTGTGGCGCCAATGCATTCTAAGTGTGTTAGGGCCAAGTGCCATGGAAACACAATGGAGAACTTTTGAAAAGCATGGAACTGAATGAATAAGAGTGTGACGGGGAGTTTCAACAAGTTCTAGTTGTTCTAGGTGTCAATAAGTGCTAGGATGTGCTACGGAGTACCAAAGCATGCTAAGGAATTCTGGGGATGGTAACATGTGCCACATAGTACCAAGGGATTGTTAGACATGCTAGGTGTTATGGAATGTCAAGATGTAAGCTATGCTTCTTAGTTGTTTTACGACCACTGTTGGATGTGAGCCTTGTCTTCGTAACTTGTTAAGTTGATATTCGACATGAGTAGCCTAAGATGAGTTATAGGAAGTTCTTAGGTGAACAAGGAATAATCTAGTTGTAGTAACTTTAACTTGGTCAAGCTATTATAGTCAAGGTAGGATTTGGTTGGGTTCCCAAGTTGCAAAAAAAGTGAGGGTAATTGTGAGGAAACGATAGATAAGGAGTGTCAAAGCATGCCAAGGAATGAAAAGGTGTGCTAACAAATTCTAGATAATGTCAATGCATGTTGAGGAGGGTTGGGGAGTGTCAAGGCATCACAAGGGATAACTAGGTTGAAATGCAACCAAATGAATGAATAAGAGTGTGTGTCACGAAGTGTTAGCTAATTCTAGGTGTCCCAAGGATGAAGTGTGTTAGGAGAATTTTAGAATAGGACTTGTAGGAGGTAAGCCTACAATTGCGATAAGGGGTTGGACAGAGAGGCTTCAAAAAAAGGGATAATTTGGGCTAGACACAACACTATCTCTTCAATGTCTTTGTTGGGTTCCCAAGTCACAAAAAAGGTAAGGCTATCTATAAGGGCATGACAGCTAGGGAGTGCCAAGGTGTGTGAGGGAATTCCAAAAAGTTCTAACACATGTTAGATATTTCCAATTCATGTTGGGCATGCCAAGACATTCCAAGTGCTAAGGCATGCCAAGATGTGTCAGGTGCTAGGGCGTGGTGCCTATGCATGTTAGGGAGTGCCAAGGAGTGACAGGGAAACAAAAGGGAGCACTAGTTTCAATTGCATGGAAATGAATGAATAAGAGTGTGTGATAGGGAGTGTTAGAGAGTTCCAATTGTGCTAAGGAGGGAGTGAGAAGGTATGTTATGCAGTGCCAAGGCATGCTGGAGTGCGAGGAAAGCATGCAAATATGTACCAAGTGCCATGGTGTGCCAATGCGTGCTAAAGAGTGTTAGTGAGTGTAATGGAAACTCAAGGGAGTACTAGGTCAAAATGCATGGAAATGAATGAATAAGAGTGTGTGACAGGGAGTGTCATTGAGTTCTAGGTGTGCTAAGGAGGAAATGAATTCATATGCTCGTAGTGTTAAGGCATGCTAGAGTGTTAGGGCAATATGCAGCCAAGATGTTACAAGTGCCAAGGTGTGCTAATGCATGTTAGGAAGTGTTAGGGACAACCAAGGAAATAAAAGGGAGAAATAGGTCAAATTAATGCTTGGAAATGAATGAATAAGAGTTTGTGACATGAAGTGTCAGTGAGTTTCAAGTGTGTTAAGGAGAGAGTGACAAGGCAGTGCTAAGGCATGATAGAGGCTAGGGAAACATGCCAAGATATGTTAGGTTCTGGAGTGTGTCAATGCTTGTGAGGGAATGTTTTGTAGTGCCAGGGAAACACAAGGGAACACAAGTTTCAAATGCATGGAAATGAATGAATAAAAGTGTGTGACAGGGAGTGTCAGTCAGTTCTAGGTGTGCTAAGGAGGTAGTGACAAGGTATGCTAGGTAGTGGTAAGGAATTCTAAAGTGTTAGAGCAATATGCAAAGATGTGCCAACTATCAGGGTGTGTCAATGCATGCCAAGGAGTGTTATGGAGCGCCATGGAAATACAAGGGATAACTAGTTCAAAATGCATGGAAATGAATGAATAAGAATGTGTGATAGGGAGTGTTGGTGAGTTTCAAGTGTGCTAAGGAGGGAGTGACAAGGTTATATGCTAGGTAGTGGTAACACATGCTAGAGTGTCGAGGCATGTTAGGGAGTGGGAGTGTTTTCTAGGGAGTGCCAAAGGATGCCAAGGAATACAGGAGATGCTAACATGTTCCAGATAGTGTCAATGCATTCTAAGACATGCCAGGCGATTTCACATGTCAAGATGTAAATTGTGTTTCTTAGTTATTTTACTACGATGGTTGGATGTGAGCCTTGTATTGGTAACTTGTTAAGTGGGATGAGTTGGGATTGGACATGAGTAGCCTAGTGTTGGCTTGTTGGGGCCTAACCCAGGTTTAGAGGTGATTTAGCCAAACAAATCCAAATACTACTAGCCCTTTCGGCAATAGTCCGTAGAGCATGAACTGAGGTATCACCCAAAGTATTATGGGAGGGTGCTAGAACCAGGTTTCTGCACCCTAGAGATGTTTGATGGTTTCCAGTGGTCCGCAGTTTGACCATACGTGTAGTCACCTGTACCTTGCAGTGTGTGATGTTGCCTTCGTGCAAGACTGCTCGAGGGCTGAACAATGTTATTTCCCTAGTCCTTATTAGTAGCCCAATATTAGTTGATTAACTTAGCTTATTTGTATGCTTTCAGTTATACTTAACAATATTCACCATTCATGCAAGTGTGCATAGTAAATAAACATTATAATTTCAATTGTGATCAAACATGTAATAACGTAGAACAGACGCGCAAAATTTGTAGCAAAACCTTTCTTTATTAATATTTTCTCTGGTTATAGACTCAACTCTACCTTTCACTCTCTGTTGTAGGGGTTTGTGCACTCAGCTACAGACTCTACTAGGCCTTATATCCTGAGTTAGATTCTTTATGAAATTGAGATGCCTGGCGCTAGCAGGAATCACTATGTGGGATTGTTGCCTCTGCGCACTGAACTGCAGAGCCTCTTCCTACTACTACGACCCAAGACACACTTAGACGCTTCTTCTATGCTCGCTATCTCATACTTCACTCTCCCTTTCTTCTACACTTAGAGCTTTTCTCTATTTATACAATCCAATGGTCAGCACACTATAGGTAGGCCGACACTACGTTCAAACTTAGGGCAGACAAACCTATGACTCTAACATACAATTCGCACCCGCAATTCGCATAGCTTTATAATAATATCACTCAAAACTTGGGCTTTGAGCCCCAAAACATGCTGTGGGAGGGATTCCATGCCCAACCGGCCCCCAACACAAACATCATGACTTTCTGTCGAGTCACTCTATCGGCATGGTGATCTTGGCTCGGAGTCCCTCTAGCTCGTCTCGAATACTCTTGATGTCCACAATGCACTGAGCTACTACTTGTTGAATCTGTTGTGTCCATTCCTTTGAGACCTTTGTGTTCGTTGTGCTACCCTTCATCTACGGATGCATCGCGTGAATGTGCACGAGCTTCCATTCAATATTTTCCATGATTGTGAAGGCTTTGTCCATCCATAGCTAGATGCATGCTTTGATAACTTCTTCCTTATGATCTGCTACATCCACCAGTGCCTTTGATGCCTTGTCTTGCTGCATCCTCATAGGCCGCTAAGTGAGGACTATTGTATGTGCAATTACTCTTACATTTTTGTACTGCTGCAGGAGTTCTCGTACCTCTGTTTCCAGGCGCTGGATGTTGGGATCCTCCTGTAAAGTCGTGAGGACCTCAAGTCACTGTTCCAATATGTTGGTATAGTCACACACTTCACCTCCAATTTCTTCCAATGCTACTGCAATAGTACTGTCACGCTATTCTTTGATTTCCAGGGGAGTGGAAGGTGCACCTTCAACCACAGCTCGATAATCTAGAGATTCAGCTCCCATTGCACCTTTGTCATTTCTTCCCTGGCCTCACAGATTCCATTTACAAACTGTGGGTCCACACTTCTAAGGGTAGATATTGATTCTGCGACACCAACTCATCGCGTTGCAAGCTGAGCTATTCAATGTTTATTTTCTACTCGCTAAGAACTTGGATTGCAGTGCTCTACCTGGCTTGCAGCTCTATAGTTATCCCATCCTGTAATTGATATAACGTTTCTTGGGGAAGGGTAACTAGGTTAAGGCCAAGGACTTTCATCATGCTAAGCGACAACTGATCCATCGCATTGGATGACACTAGAGCTCCCTCTGGCAACACTATTGTGTTTGTCATCCTCATGCATAACATCTGTTCTGCTGCTGAAGTTCCTGTTGTGATGTGTGTTGACAGGGTACCTTCCTGAGGGGGTCGTACCTATAACTCCTATAGCAGCGCCCTAAGGGCCCCTAACACAGTCTGATGCCCCTGCATGAACTCTTGAAGTGCTTCACCTATGACATCACAGACCCTCTCACTGATGTCATGGACATCACCTTCGGTTAAGGTGATCGGGTTAGTGGCCAACTTCGAGGCCTTGACCTTCTTCCTTGGGCCCGTTCTTTCTGCAATGCACGGGTGCATTAACTGGGTGGATGTGATCCCTGGGTCCATGCTCCCTTCTGCTATTTCTGTTTCCTTTGTCTCCTACCCTGAAGATGTTTCTTGGCTCTCGTCTACCTATGCTGTTGCTGCCTACCCTACTGCTTCTATTTTTGCAGCCTTCTTTTGCTCCATGGCTTTTTGTGCTACTTCGCGCACTGTCCTTACCTCAACTTCTGCTTTTTCGTTCTGCCTTTTCTCTTCTAATTGAGTGATGCACAACATAGCATAATCCCTTTTCTTCTTGGTTGCTGCCTTCTCCAGTTCTGCCAGGGCTAGAGCACACCATTCTAAAGGCCATGTCTCCAAGACAATAAAAATCGTGTCGTCAATGGCTACAAATGGTAGCTTCATCCACTTCTTCACTAGATCTTTCATGCCCTGATATAGATGTTGTGCATATTAGCTTTGAAGTCTGCAAAACTCTACAAACTATTGTGCATCGTAGGTGATAGGTGCGGCCTCCTATTGATCCACATCCGCATGCGCTTCTCCATGAGTACCCAGAAAAGTTTGATGTCGTGAATCCATTTCATGTCCTTGGTGGACTAGAGCGAAGTGTACTTCATTGCCTATGGTAACTCTTTGTCAATGTTAGGTACTGAATGTCCTCCTGTATTTCTCTCGCTACTAGAAACATGGATAATAGCAACCCTACGTAGTGGAAGGTCTTACCCTGCTCCTGGGCTTCACGACAGTTTATCAAAAATTCCTCACAGAGGAATTTGGCCCAGTTGAGTTGCACCCCCTCTACACACTGCTTAGCCAATGCCACCACCAGGGTGGGTACCTCATCGACTCATCACTTTCTCATAATTTGGTCAGCTAGGTGTTGGGTTGCTACATGCACCCCTTTGTCCTTGACGTTGGAGGTGATGTAGCCCCTCTTCTTCTTCTCCATCTTATATTGCACCTTCATGGCTTCCGCGAGAGCCAAATCGCTACCTTTTCCAGCTATAATCGTGGGGTCCTTTCATTTACAGTGGAGCTGAGAAATCTGGTGAATAAAGTTTGCCGTGATGGGAATAGGATCCTCCAGCCATACATACCCATCATGCACCAGGCAGAGCAGCTACCTCACGATGAAAATGGTGATGGGCATGCAGTGGAAATGTGGTATCCATAATAAGTTAAGCAACCTTGTCTTTTCCACACTGTGTAGCCATTTCCGCGGCTCTAACATTATCGCCACCCCCTTGGTGTTCTACTTCATTAAGTTCCTAGTCTCTAGGTGTGGAAACTTTAGGCTGTCAGTGACGTCCCAGTCTTCAAATTTCATTGTTGGCACATGGCCTAGGTGCATGCCCTCAAATACAATGTCATCGGGGAAGAGCAGGGTTTGGAGTGAGCTTTTCATTTCATCCAGGTCCCATTTTTGCGGAGGGGCATAAGCTAGTAGTTTTGTTGCAGAGCTCAACATTTGGACATCCTCCTCCACTTCTTCTTCTTCTTCCATTGTGGCGATCAGAGCTTGTAAGTCTTCTTCTTCCTCATATTTTTCTATTGTGACTACTTTCCCCTTCTCTTCCATGGATAGTTTGTTGTGCCGCGAATTCCTCAAGGAAATGCGCACTAGCCCCATTGCCTGCTTATCCTTCTTGGTCCTCAGTGTTCATGGTGATTTGGGAATTTTTGTCACCACCCCGACGCATTCTGGAACATCCTCCACCATCTGGGTCTGCATAGCCTCACCAGTAGTTACCTCTTCAATTCCCAACACATCCATAGTGGTCGTCATCATCTCTAGGCTGTATTCTATCTCTCACAAACTTAAGGGCTCAATTATCCCTCAGCTCTCAATGCTCTGTGCTCTACTCAAGTGCGCAATTCTCAAATGACCAAGTGTTGTTCCCTCGCAAGACCTTTCAGTTTTATAGAACCTTTCAAATTTGAACTTCACCATTTCCCACAATTTTAGGCCATTAATTCTTTCTTAGTGGCAAAGTTTCCCAAATCTTGACCATAACTTGCGTCTTAAAGGCCCACTGCCCGCTCCATTTGGCCTCAAATTGAACATCCCATCACTAATAGTGACACCATCGGTCACTTCCCACTAGACCTACGTGGTAGCGTAGACCTCCGTGCATGGTCATGAAACTTGTGACATTTTGATTCTACACACATCTTCAATATCATGCAGCTGCTGGGCAGAATATTTTAAAGCTCGCACTCCCTTGCAACTGCCTGGAGCACTAAGACTGGCCTTCCTACAGCTAGTTAGGTGGGTGCACCACCCATGCAGGGCTTCATCTCATCCTCCACCATGGTTCATGGACAATCCCCATCTTCCATTGTGGTGATCGGCATCATGCATTCTATTATTTGCAATGCACTACCCTAGTTACTACATTTGGCGATATGTGGTCCAACCCAAGGCAGCAGACTAACCAGTTCACGATGATAGTTTTGCAATTTTTTAGTATGATTGTAAGCACCTTGCCTTGCCATCTTGGGTTTTTTGGCGAGAAATGCTTCCTTTATTTCGTTTTCCAACTTCTTGACCCCTGCATCCGTTAAAGCACTTTTCTCCCTTAGCTGTACCCGGCCTTTTTCAAGTTCGCTAAGTTTAAAGTTTCCCCGTCATATTTCTTCCTCAATTCTTATATGTTATGTTTCTCCTAGCTGTGTGATCATGCGGACCATCATATATACAACTGTTGTTACTCGTGGACTCGACTTCATATGCTTCATAGGGACTACAACCCCTACTTCATATTTTATCTTCTGAAGCGCTTGTGCAGTCAGAGTTTTGCACATGGTACTATAATCCCATACAACCGCAGCTACGCGCAGGTCCCAGTCGGTAAATTTCACATGGTGGACCCTGTTTAGCACTTCGCACAACTTGTCAAAGGTTTCTCGTCTATGATTTTTGGTGTGCTGGGCCTTATCATACTTTGTCATTCACGCAATTGTCTTGCTTGCTTCTGCTTGTTGTTCCTATTTCCTATTATGAGAGAAGTGTGTGTTCATGCATGTTGCGTACCATACACCTATACCCATCTGGAATGGTGAGTGTGTAGGCTTTTCATTCACCATTCCTAGCTTCCACCCACATCTAAGTCTTCCCAAATCATAAGCGCATCATCTCTCTACATTCGCGCCAGTCCCCGAAACTCTGCTGGTGTGTACCCTACCACCTTGTGGGTGTAGCGCGCAGTTCCCATTTCATAGCATCAAACTACTACTGTTCTGAAATTTCACTTTCAAAATCGTTCAAGAATTCATATACTATAGTCAACCCATCATACATTGGTAGATATCGTACCTCTGTTGTCACCCAATGCATTGATCTTACCATCATGTTGCAATTGAGTGTGGTTACCTCGTGTAACCAGTTCTGCCATCGTTTTGTTTCTTCATCCGAATCTAATGTGCAGGAGCTTTCGTGCTCCCACGAAATCCTACCATCTACTGTAGGATTCACCCAATACTATTCCCAAGTGATTATCTTGTAGATACAGTCTAGCTTGTCATCACTTTTGTCATCACAACTAGCTTTGTGTAGCACGATCCTTCCGCAGGGTCTAAAGGTACCACTACGTGCAGTGACTTTTTCTCCAAAATCATTTTGCGCTAATTTGGATTTATCACTCCATTCATATCAGTGGCCCAATATATTCCCAGTAGTGTGGGATAGGGATTGCTGTCATCGACAATCTCTATCACCTCAAAATTTGCAAGCACACACACACTTTCGATGTCTACCATTATTCCTTGCAATATTCCCATTGGTAGGATCTTCTACTGGTTCGCCGTCGCAATTGAATAGGAGACCACTACAATGCGGGCCTACCCATGCACTCCCACATCTATTTTGACAGCACATTCACATCCGATCCTAGATCCAGAATTACTTAATCCATCTCGTACTCTCTGATTTGTGCAGTAAATCTCATTTCCCTTCCTATTTACAATGCATGCTTTCCAAGTTTCTGGACTATGCACGGTTCTCCTGACCCAACGCACCTAGTGATAAGTTCCCACAGTCCTTTTACAACCTTGCTATTGTGTAGCAGTTTCATGCATGTCTCTAGAAAGGTAGTGAGAATTGAAGGTTCCATCATCATTTCTAATTTATCCTTACTATTTGAAGTGGAGGCCTTCATGAAGCTCTTCTTAGCTACCATGAATGTCTCCTTTGCATGCTCCAAATCAAATTCAGGTTCCTTTGTGGAGCCTTGAAAACCCATGCACTTTCTTCTGGCTGCTTACCTTTGTCATCTCCTATTGTGATACCAATTTGAAGCATGGTGTTTACATTTTGGTCCCCTTCACGTGGCTCAAACCTCATCATCTGTAGGTTCTGAGTCAATGGAGGCTCGAGTATTGCTTTATCAAGCAACCTCGCTATCAATGTAAGGCAGTCCTCCTTCTCATGATCAAATTGGGTACAATATAAACGTGATTCTCTTTCCAGTTTTGTACAATCATGGGCATAATGCCCTAGCCCTCCGCAATTGTAACAAATCAATTGTCTGCGACCTCTTCGTAGTCACATTCCACCTTGACCTCATCCATGCCCCTGAAATCCACCAAACACCATCCCTGCAATTGGATCGAGGGCTCGCATTTCGGTATATACACTATAGGTAGCAGTCTGATTCATCATCAACTTGTAACTTCTATAGGTGCACTCATCGTGGCCTACTGAACTATATAAATTACAAAATAATTGCTGGGACATCTGCGTATACTTCTATAATAGGTGACAGTTATCTATAGTGTGCTTTCCTCATATCTGACAAATCATGCACCATAGTGCAAGCGTCGCGCTCGGTCCTTCTTGAGCCTCTGGTCTTAATGGCATCGACCCTCGTCCCATTAAGTAGTTCACAAAGACTGGACAATGGTCCTTGTCATGCCCCTTGCATTTGCATTTTATGCACCATACCTCTTCGCGCGCTTCTGGCTGAGTTATCCTATCCTATTTCAAGCTCTGCATTTCCCTACACAAATTTTTCATTTGCATGTTGATTTCTTGGAATCATAGGATGGGATCTTGTATTGGAGTCTCATGTAGTCCCATTGCAATCTCCAAAGATTCATCCTAGGTGGATAACTTTTGCTCTGACAGCGTCGTCCTTAAATGCAACATTAGTGACACTACAAACTATGTGCAGTCCTACCCATCTGTCAAGGTCATGTTGTCTTTGTGAATCATACACTTCAGTCTTTGATCTATATCCCATGGGGTTTCATTTGGAATCATTTCGATTTCCTTAAACTCGAAATTCGATTGTGTCTCTGATTTTGTTCTGCTAAATTCCTTGTTCAACATAGCCTAGATATCTTCGATCCCTACATTTGGATGGTCATTAGAATGCTTAATGTACCATGTTAGTGTGTGATCCTGCAATGCGCTTACCAGTGTTGCCTTCTTTATATTTTAATCCACAACTCCTTGTGCTTCCCATATGGCCTTTACCACGAACCAAAATTGGTCCAGACATTCGGTCCCTACTCCTCTAAATATCAGAAATTTTATCGCACTCACCATATTGGACTGTGGTGGTGGCAGGGGTGGTGTGGGCAAGGATGGAGGTGACAATGGTGAGACTGGTGGTGGTGTAGGTGGAGGTGGTAGGCGTGGAATTCACTACCTTATCAGACTAATCGCGCTTCTTGGAGAAACTTTCGTGAACTCTTTCTCACTTTCCCATTGAGGCGAAACCAAGGGCCATTTTCTCTCTATGCGCTACCTTTTTTTCTATATATCCTCCCTCTTCACGTAGCGCCAAACATCAATTTATTCACATAACCTGCTTTTCACACAATTGCATTTTAATCCAAGTGTTCAAAGATTTAATGTACTTACCTCGTAGTCCTTTGAGGAAGCATTTTTCCGCCTCGCTGTGGATGACTGCGTGTCTACCACGAACTTCATCATAAATCCTCCTATAATTTGATCGAGTCAATTTTCCACAGTGCACGTGGTCTTATCTTTCAATGCTTCTAGTCTGTGCACTAATTCTGGAGTCCACACGATCGGTTTTTCAAGCCTACACCGTCCCTAACTATCTACTAGCTTTGTGATCCACTCATACAACTCAAAGGGGAAGGATGCAAAGAAAATTTCGTGGTTTTTTGTATATAAGTAGTACTCTAACCACTGTTCCTTTGATACTCATGGATTCCTATTCTCTTGTGCTGTGAACTCGAGAATTTTTCTGTTCAACCACCCTTCAATTTTTTCTTCCTCAGATTCTAGTGACACAACATCAGACATCCCTTATGGAGATCCCAGTCCTGGCAACAGAACCATTCGTTGGCTTGTTGGGGCCTGACCCAGGTTCGAAGGTAATTTATACGAATAAATCCCATTATAACTGGCCCTTTCAGTAACAGTCTGTGGAGCGCAGACTGAGGTCTCACCCGAAGTAGTATGGAAGGGTGCTAGAACTAGGTTTCCACACCTTGGAGATTTAAGATAGTTTCTAGTGGTCTGTTGTTCAACCCTATGCACTTGTCGCTACGCACACTTACCCATTCCTTGCAGCCTGTGATGTTGCGTTCACGCAACCCTACTCAGGGCCGAATAGTATTATTACCCTAGTCCTTATTAGTAGCCCAATATTAGTTGATTAACTTAGCTTATTTGTACACTTTCAGTTATACTTAACAATATTCACCATTCATACAAGTGCCCACAGTAAATAAATATTATAATTGCAATTGTGATCAAACATGTAATAACTCAGAATAGATGCACATAATTTGTAACAAAACCTTTCTTTATTAATCTTTTCTTCAGTTACAGACTCAACTCTACCATGCACACTCAGCTACAGGGGTCCGTGCACTCAGCTGCGGACTCTACTAGGCCTTTACACACTCAGCTGTAGAGCCTCTTCCTACTAATATGACCCAAGACACACCTTCTATGCTCACTATCTCATACTTCACTCTCCCTTTCTTCTACACTTAGAGCTTTGCTCTATTTATACAATCCCATGGTCCGCAGACCATGGGTAGGCCGACATTACATTCAAACTTAGACCAGATAGCCCTATGACTCTAACATACATTTCTTGCTCGTAATTTGTGTAGCTTTACAATAATATCACTCAAAACTTGGGTTTTGAGCCCCAAAACATGTTGTGGGGGGGGATTCCATGCCCAACACCTAGGATGAGTTACAGGTAGTTCTTAGGTCAATAAGGCATATGTTGAATTTCCATGACACATGAGAATATGGGTTTGGTCTTAGAATCTTTAATTTAAACACACTCAAGCGCCACTACACATCTACTTTAATGCACAATGAAATATACACACTGTTACACAGTAACTTGTCACCGTTTGTCACTGTCCCTGTTACCCCTCTCCTGCATCTTGGAGGACTCATTCCGGGACTTGTGAGAAGTGAAAAGACTTGAAACCACTTGCATCATTCACCTCTGAACATGAGCTGCATATGCCCTGAAGACATCTCCTACACCTTGCCCCTAAAAATAACCCTTTTTACATTAGCACTGGTCCACTATGTACTGCCCGCGCCAATGGGGAAAATCCTATAAAAGGGGCACGCCATTAGCGCTCTGTCCCAGAGTCGCAATCGCGCCAACCTTTTTGGGCAAATTTTTGAACCAATCAACCTCCGAAAGTTCTATCCAACTCATTCATCAACTGAATCCAAGTTAAGTGAGGATGGTTTGGCTTCGAATCTCCTTGAATGGGAAGTAGTTTGCCACCATTCCATAGAAGTTTCCAAGTGATGAAGCCACATCCATTATTATTGTGATTGATCTTATCTCTTCCTTTTCATCTATAAAAGCTTGTCTCCATGGCTTGAGCAAGCTAGTTCTAGTGCTAGTTCTGATTCTAGTGGCAATACTTGTGCTGAAAGGAAGATATCAAGAGATTAGAGTTGCAAGAGCCTTCTTTGTGTCCATAAGGCTTTACCTAAGTAAGGAGATTTTGTCACAAGAGAGAGAGGGCTTGTCCCTCATCCCTTCAAGCTTTGCAAGACTTGTGTGTAGCTGAGCACCCAGCCAAAGGAGGACTTGACGTCAAGACGCTGGTTGTATTATCCTTTGTTGATTATTAATAATAGATGACTATCATTATGGTTCCATTCTCATTGTTGTAATGATTAATGTTGAATTATGTCCTTCCTGACTGATGTATAATTGCATAAATTAGATTTCACGCTTGTGTTTGTGTTGTTCTCTTTGTGTGCAGGTGTCCATTCACGGAGATAGTGGAGGATTGTGACCGGCCTAGACAAAGGAGCGTGGGTGACGTCTCTTCTACGAAAAAAAGCGTTGGAACTCAAGTAGGTCTTCATCACCTACCTTTTATTTGCAATTAGGAACTTGCATGATAGCATTGTTTGATTGTTGCTAGACCCGTTCTGGGCTAGTCGGGATCGCCTCTATCCGTAGAGGGGATTTACCTCTCCAACACACACATCAGGGAATCAACTAGTGCACATGATAATTTTTAAATTTTTCAAACCCTTCTTCATTATATTATAAACTATAATACAAGAGGCTAGAGCTCCCATACTAGGGATCATGACCCTTTGCAATCACATTGATACAAGGAATACAACTAGGTCTTGGCATTAGTCCTTTGAAAACTAATATATCCTGAACTAGAAAAAACTTGGCCTACTTGCTGATGGTGGCCAAACACAACCCTTTTAGTCCACAAGTCCTGAACACATCTGGAAGGTACAAGCAATAATACAAGGAAAAATAAAGAAAAAGTAAAAGGCAATAAGGAGGGGTGGAAAAAGAAAGGTTGAGGTAACTCATGCATCCAAGATTTCTCCCTCTTCACATGTATACACTCAGGGTGAGGTATTCCATCATAGTTGGTCCCTTTTAACCATGACACTTGTCCATGGCATTCCCCCCTCTCCCCCCCGCCCAACATCCATCATTGATCACATGGCACCTATCAATTAAAGGGTGGACCGAGGACATGTCACTTCCCTTTGGGGGTTGGGAACACCTAATAGGGTTGTCTATTATCCACTCCTACCTAGGGAGGTAACATCATTATGTGACGAAGGCCCCAATTTTAGAAGAGAAACCACACATGGTGTAATTATGCCCGTCTCTTTCAAACATGGTTCACTTAGATGCACTAATGATTAATGTACGTAATGATGAAAGTTACAACACTAGGTATTATGTGTAATTTGTAGGTGGTTCAGTTTATAGGTTTGGACAACTTAACCAGGGCCCACGTCCTCTAGAGGGACATATTGAAACTCACAGGTGATGCGTTGAGAGCCACTAGAATCCAGATAGATGTAAAGCATCATTCATAGCAATGGGCACCTTCACCACCCACAACTTCTGCACTTCACTTTATGTTATTCATGGGATGATGAACTTGGACTAGTTTTCCCCCAACCGGCTTAGCATATATATATGGACTTCTACAGAGGGAGAGTTTCAAAATACTTTGAAGCCTAGTATTCCACGTTTGCACACCCCAGTAGAATACCTATCAGGATTGTGACTTGTGAAAGATTGTCCTTGGTAATGAAGCTTATAGGTGACATCTTGAGCAAACTTTTCAATCTCTGCCTATCTTTAAAATCAATAGAATGAAACCTTTTTATGAAGAGAAACTTGAAGAACTTTCTTCATTGGACAATGCAATGCAAGTCATGTAATATTTTGAAATTGTAAATGAGGTTGTTGGCTCAAAAGATTTGGAGCATGATTTATCTGCTACTTCAACACTAATACATGTTGATGTCATAATTAATGATTAGTGAAGAAGATTCGCATTCAAAGGGAGCTGAGGTAGAAAGAAGATAAGGAATATTGAATTGAATTCATGTTTGGTGAATGTGTATTTTACATATGTGAGAGCTATTATGTAGAATTCAGGGACTACCATGTTGAAGGTGGGAATATCATCCAATAAAAACACTTAAGGGAGGAAGCTCAACAAGCCACCTCATGCATCAACTTCTCTCATAAAAAGATTAATTGAGCATGCCACTTAACCAAGGAAATTACATGACATTGCGACAAGTAATATAGTGTTACAAGAACTTTGGCACCACATAGCCACATACAGAAATTGGTATTTTGATTGATCTGTAAATGGTAAATGATATATTTATGTCCGATCTATCTAGCCAACATGGATCTGGAATGTGGAACTAAATTTTAATGTCACCACAACTCATGAACAAGCTGAGATCACGCTTTTTGTCCTCTATTCAAATCTGTTCAATAACTGGTTGCTAGAGTTTTTTCTTATGGTGCAAAGATCATAGTCCAATAGAGGATTGAATTCCAATTCTATCCTTACAATTCCGTTCACCCAATTTTTATATGCCAACATCGATAACAACACTCTATATCATTCAATGTGCATACACAACATTCCATGAAAAAACCTCTTTCATTCATATAATATATTTACATATGTGCAAGCAATATGAAAGTACTTTTCACTATCAAAGTATTGACTTCCACATTGAGAAAATTAACATGTATATATTCACATATGGATAAGCATATTTCTATAGGCAACACACAAGAAACACGTACAACCTTACACCACTAGGAGAGATTTGGACAAGGCTCATTGATGGCTGTAGGTACTTAGTAAAAATGTACAGCTGATGGATGAAGTTTTTCCACATCCTTTGGTCTATAATGCTAAAAAGGAAACACGACGACTAAATGATTTTAGCATGGAATAAATAAAGTACAAGTAATGTTCTCACACTACCGATGCAACACAAATAAGAGTATTATGGGAACAACATCAATTTTAGGGTCTACCACATCTTCATATGTTAATGCTTCTTGTTGTGATATACAACAACCATTTATATATCTGGTGTAGGACTCCGGTGGAGATTGCTATGCACAACAACATCTCTATGAGAAAAGTTCTGCTATCAGAGGTTGCTCCATTGAAATAGCAACCAACAGGGACCCTAAGCTGCACACAAATGAAGAATAAATAATATTGTTGTCTAAGGTATGACACATAATTATACAAACAACAGACCTTTTTGTTCAGTAGATGAAGATCTTGAAAGGAAAACATGTGATTAATATTATATATACATGTGTCATAGTATTTAGTGTAAGGTAGATCTAACCCACAAATATGTTGGCATTTTGTTGGAGCTAACCTATAATTGTTCTTGAAGATTATGAGCAAGTAAAGTAGGATTGGCTATTCAATACAAAATATAAATTGATAGGAACACAGTTGACTTGTGAAAGTGTAAAAAATTGTATGGTTTGAAATGACCGATCCCTTTGAAAAGTACCTCTCTGTGAAGTAGATCCCTCAAAACTGTCTATCTCTCAATGTTAGTGACATCTTAACACATTTACTAATTTTGAGAGCTTTCGTAGGTAGAAAAAATGTAGGAAACAATGTATGTAGAGCATCTGGGTTGGTGGGTCTTGCAGTTTGTGAGAAAGAGTGAGCAAATCACAGAGTATTTGCTTATTTCACTACTTGCAAAATATCTACAATTTTTTAAAACTAATTTCTACTTATGAGTCATACGTATTTTAAAGTAAATACTACCGATTTTCATAATTTTAAGGGGTTTCATGGATCCATAAATAAATAATGGACAAATGGAACACGATCTTACTAGTGGCAACATCACAATAGAGGCTCTAAAGCATCTTGTCAATTCCCTTAGGGCTGACTGAGCAGTGCAGGATTCTTGCAATAGTCCTAGTCGTTGCAATGTTGGCCTTCTAAGCATCTAAGGCTCGTATTCAGGTCTTTTGCTACTTTACTGTCATAAATGGACTCCTGAAATCACCAAATGCCAATATCGTCCGTGCAAATAGTAACATAATGCAACAATGTCACATAGAGATTAAAGACTAAACATACAAGCATGGTTGCAAAAAAAACAATGGATTTTAAATTAGAAACCTGACGTGCATGTATTCTCTGTGTGGAAGACCAAATGTGGGGTTAAAATTCATTGAAGTTACAAATGGAACATACATTGGCACCATTAATAGACTGAAGAGACGATCATGGGGGTTCGATATGGGTTCTCAAGATTATAAAATTTGCAATACTCTTGTTTGTGGCATTTGAAAATAAAAGTTGAAATATAGAATAAAAATTTCGAACATACATATCATCCGTTGGGGAATCGTGCATCGCATGTTCCCCTAAGAAACGCCATTTTTATCTGTGAGAATAAGGTTTTACTGATAATTTTAAAGCATTGAAGTTCAGGGACAAATTAGCAACATCTCCAAAACTGAAAGGCGACAACTCTTTGCCCCTGTTTGTTGAGGTTTCTTCTCCGCTTTCACTATACACTAGTTCATTTCCACAAAATATCTTATAAATTTCCCATCACACCCATGAAAGCATAGTAAACTGTCAGTAAGCATCCTACCTGATGTTGCCATAGCACGAATGGCAAAGAGCCCACGATTTTCATCAGTGGCTAAATGTTACTCGAGTCCATAAAGTTTTCAAATTCACCTTGAATTTGTTGGATATGCAGAGCAAGAATTAGAGATAAAACCTCAGGCCATCTACCTGTTTTACCGTCACCTACCCAACAACTTCTTGTTTATGGACATATAGAGAGATTGATAGAGGGGATTGGAAATTTCAGAATTCATACATTTTGGCTCATTCCTTTTGAAAACTGAAGAAATCCTTCCTAGTCCTAAAATGTAAATGCATTAATGATATTTATTACAAAAATGTTGAAATTTTCCCTCACCATACATTAATTAATGCTTAGCTTTTTCAAAAATGTTGAAATTTTCCCTCGCCAAAAACAATGGATACAATTTTAGTTGTATTTGAGAAATTAACTACTCTTACTCTTACATATTTTTATGGTTTTTGTTTGAAAATATTTATCACATAGTGGTATTTATAATAATAACAATAATTATCTAATTTTAAGGTTACGGTTTATATACAATAATTTTTTAGTTAAAGTTTATTATGCAAAATTTGAGATCTCTCAAAGGAAACAAGTGCTTTTAACTTGGTTTTTCTGAAAACATTTATGTATTCCTTCATATTAGGTGGTTGCAAGCAAAAGAGAGCATATAATAAGTGGATTTAATAGTTAAAAACAAGTGTTAGTTTCTTAAAATTCAAAGTCATATGACAAATTTGAAAGGGGTGGGGTATGTATCCTTATATAGGTTAAATAAATTCAAATTGTTGTGTGAATGGGGTTATAAGATCCTTTGTTTTCATCTTATGAAAACAGAGTCCTCTCCTAGTCACTCGCATATTTTAGGTTATCATAAGAAAAATAGATTTTTTCCTTAAGATGTGAACATTTCATTTTAAGCAGTGTGATAATAAAATTTCAGCAAGGAATTAATATATGGAACAAGATTTGGGATGCTAGTGTTATGTTATACATGAGGCAAGAGTGCACGTCTAGGAAGACTCTAACAAGGGTTGAAGAGGTGGAATATTGTGAAGTAAAATTGAGACATTTGATGAGTTCCATGAAGGAAACTTAGTACTAGTACTAAGTGAACATTCCTTGATTAATGTTGATACCCTCTCCTTGGCACAACCACTTCGCAAGATGAAGCAGAAATGTGAAATACTTGCGTGAGCCACTAAAGAAGTTGGCAAGGTTGTTGCAACATACATAGATGGTTATGTCACGTTTCGAAATTAGCTCTTATAACTTGGAAGGCGACGATTGGAGCATATTTGTCATGGAGTGTGAAGGAGGTGCAAGCATTTTATATGGAGAAAATTATACAAATCCAACAAATAGGCCATATTGGGTTAGGATATTACTATTTTGGGGTATCCAAAGTTGAAGGTGCATTTTATGGTGATATATTCTAAGCACTTGGGTGCATGCCACATCTTAATGGTATCTTAGACTTTTGGTGTGTGTTAGTGGAGTTAGTGCATTGTGTTTAATGAGAACTAGCTAGATTGTGTTCCATGAAGGAAAAAACGCCACAAGTTAGAGATGACTTAACTATTTGGCATCATAAGGTGTGTTATGCCATAGTTTGGAGGAGACAACTGGAACCATATCAAAGTGTTATGGGTTGTGCCATCGAATTACGTCTGCTTACATGGGTTGAGATGTAAATTTACCCCATGAGTTAAGGAAAATGATTAAAATGCTTACCTATATAAAGTGTTTAGGATATAAGATTAATGAGTTTTTGTTGGAGAATGGAAGAGGAAAATAATAAAGGAGAGATTTTGCGGTTTGTTGTAAATTAATCAAAAGGAACTAAAAATGTCTCTTTTTAGGTGGATTGTTGAAGTTGTCTCTTCAAATAGGACTAAATATTAGTTGTGGCTAGTGAGTTTGCCTCAATAACATTGTTTGGGCACTCTAGAAATCCAAGACCTAACATATCTAAGCTATTCCATTAGATGTATTCATCTTGGGAAAAGGTTGAAAAGGCTAAGGTGCAAATATCCCCTCTTTAATGTGGGTTTTATACCTTCCATTTGAGAATGTTAAAAACAAGGTCACAATCTTGAAAGGAGGTCCTTGATTTTACCAAAACTCAATGCCAATGATTAATCCATGGTTTGATTCTTTCTATTTGGGTTTGGACTTGAAAGATGAGATCTATTTGGGTCAATTTATCAATTTGTCATTTAATTTATGCGTTGAGAAGATCTTAATGTTTGTAGGGTAAAAATTGGTTATTTTCAATACCCCTCCCTTGAAACCCTGTAAGAAGATGGTGTGGCCCATTTTTCTGTCGTAATATTCAACCTTGGGCTCTCTCGTGAGGATGTTGTTGAAGGGAGGGCATGCAAAGGAAATGGAAAAAATCAAAACTTCATGTTGAGTCAAAGGAGGAGAATGTATTAAGGGTGTCTCTAGAGGTCTTACTAGTTTCATGTTAGGGAGTGCCACAAAAATACAAGGGAGAACTAGCTCAAAATGCATGGAAATGAATGAATAAGAGTGTGTGATAGGGAGTGATAGTGAGTCTGAAGTGCGTTAAGGAGGGAGTGACAAGGTTATATGCTAGGTAGAGTCAAGGCATGTTAGAGTGCTAGGGTGTGTCATGGAGTGCTAAGGTAGGCTTGGGAGATCCAAAGCATGCCAAGAAATGTAGGGGATGCTAAAACATAGGGATAGCCAATATGTGCCAGGTTCCACAATGTGCCAATGCATGATAGGGAGTGTTAGGGAGTGTCAGTGAAACACAAAGGAGAACTAGTTTCAAATGCATGGAAATGATTGAATAAGATTGTATGACATGGAGTGTCAGCGAGTTTTAGGTGTGCTAAGGGGGGAGTGATAAGGTATGATAGGTGGTTCCAAGGAATCCTAGAGTGCCAGGGTGGCATAAAAAGATGTGTCAGGTGACCTGGTGTGTCAATGTGTGCCAGGGAGTGTTAGGGAGTGTCATGGAAACACAAGGGAGAACTAGTTCAAAATGCTTGGAAATGAATAGATAAGAATCCAATCGAGGAAATATATTATCAATCAGGGAAGAGAAGTGGAGACTAAAAAGAAGAGTTATTTGGTTGGCAACAGGCGATGAAAAAAAAAAAAAATTCAAAATTATGCAAAAGGCCAAAAAAATATTAATACAATCTGGAATTTAAAATTGGAGGAAGAAACCCAAACCAAGTATTTTGAGGAATTGCTCCTCTTGGGAAGGAATCACTTACAAAAATGTTTCAAAGCCCCTATAGTGGTGTGTATCATCGAGGTGGTTAGGAAAACACAAATCTTCCCAAGGTATCTGGAGGAAGAGGGTAATGAAATCATCAAGGGTGAAGTGAAAAAAGGGGAAATTGAAGGAATATTAAGGCCGATGAAAAAGGATAAGAGCCCAGTTCTGGACAGTTGGACAATGGATATTTTTCAACATTATTTTGAGTGTTTTGGAAACGAACATATAGAGGTAGTTGAAGAATCCAGGGTGGGTCGATCTTTGAACCCTTCAATGTGACTTTTATAGCCCTGATTCCGAAGGAGGACCCATCATCCTTTGAGTATTTCAGACCGATATCTCTATGCAACTTTATTTACAAAATTATTTCTAAAGTTATGGCAGTCATATTGAAACTGATTCTGTCAAGGAACATATCAAAAGATAAATTCAGTTTCCTGGATGAAAAGAAGATCCATGAAGCAGTGGGCATGGCACAGGAGACTCTGCATATCATAAAGAAGAGTCAGAGGGTAGGTGATATTATCAAAATATACCTATCAAAATCATATGACTGAATCAACTGGTTGTACATTCGAATGCTATTGACCCACTTGGGGTTCAATATTGTTTTTAAAAACTGGGTTATGAGATGTATGGAAAACATTAGCTTTTATGTTTTGATCAATGGGGCAACCACATATTCCTTTTAGAACTAGAGGGGTCTTCAGTAAGGATTCCTTGTCTCTCCACTCCGCTTTCTCCTAGCAATAGAGGGACTTAGTCAAATGATATTTGAAGCAAGGAGAAGAGGAGATATAAAGGGTATTGAGGTGGTTGTCAACCTTCATATATCTGTTGGCATTATGATGTATGTGTTGTACTTGATGCCAACCCACTCATAGAAGAACAGTTTACTTATACATAACTAAATGAGTCTACAGAAGAAATGTTAGACATGACAGAATTCACGGGATGCAGGACAAAGGAATCAGATGACAAATTATAGTGCAGCAGTGTTATTTTTGGGTTCCGTAGGTGCACAGTTCAAAAGATGCGGTCATTGGCAAGTTGCACAGGAGCTCTGTTTAGAAATTGCAGACATATTTGCAAGTTTTCCGAACGAAAGGTGCGAACCTAAAATGCACGGACTTTCATGCAGAGAAAAGTGCGCATCTTAAGTTTGGTCCATGGTATTTAGCCCGACGGTTTTGACCCTATGGTTTTGATTCGTGGTTTTTGCATCTAAAATATTGAACAAAGGTTTTAGGTCCCTAGTATTGTGTTTCAATGGTTTTGGTCCATGGTTTGAGTAAGGCCCTAGCTATAAAAAGGAAAAGGAAATCATTTGGTTGGATACAATTGTGTTGAATATTTTAAGAAAAGCAATATCTAGATTTCTGATAATCGGTTGGTGAGTTATAGTTGAACCTGAATCAAGGAGAAGCCAGATCATTATAAGTCAGATCTACTGATGGGTCGAGATCTCCTTGGCGCATGGACGGATCTGTGAATTTGACAGTCTAGGGTATATTTGAGGACTGATAAACTGTCTATATCTAAAGGTGTGCAAGTTCAGAGAAGGTGCAGGTGCGAAGGTGTGCACCACCAGTAAAGGAGCAGGTGCGAAGGTGCGTAACACCAGTAAAGGAGCAGGTGTAGAGGTGTGCAGATCAGAAGAGGCCGTAGGTGCGGAACTGCACCTGCAACATATAGTGCAGGGGTGAAGTTGCGTAGGCCATAGACAACACAGGAGTGGAGCTGCGCAGGCCACAGATAGAGAAAGTGCGGACATCCGCAGGTTTCTATTGGTGAAGTTGCAAACTTTTCTTTGAAATATTTTTAGCTGCCTTTGCTTATTACTGCTGAGTTCAGGGTTCTATATTTTTTCTTCGTTGATGTATTAAGAAGCTATTGATTCATTATTTGCACAAGGAAGTTGGGTAATTTCATATCTATTTGATGTTTGATTGATATTCTTGGATCCAGTGTGAAAATTGATGAAACGTGGTCCCTGGAAGAAAAGAGAAGGTAGTAGCCTTCTGTAGGTCAGCACCTACGTACTAGTATCTTAGCTAGTACAAGAGCTAAGGGGTTTGTAGCTCCCTTCCAAGAGAAGCTAGAAAACAAGAGAGGGTTGTAGCTCTCTACAGCTTGCAGCCTGCGTATTGGTAAAGGACTGCACCAGTACAAAATCATTGTAAAAAGAAGTTTCTAATTAAAAGAAGATAGAGACATATTGCAACAGGTGGTTTTCACCCACATTAGGTTTCCACCTTACATCTTGTGTTCCTTGGTGTGACTGTCTATTTGTGTTCTTGCTCATTATTATATGGTTCTCACATACAAATTAATGACAAACATCTGAAGAATAATTTAAATTATAAGTCTGGAAGGTATATGAAATTTTCAATTATCAAATCTGCAAATGTTTGTATAGATTGAAAAGAATTTGATAATACTGATTCACCCCCCCCCCCTTCTTAGTATTATTTCCAACAATTGGTATCATCAAGGCACTGATATTTGATGGGACCAACTTCGTCTATTGGAATGTAAGAATCACTGCCTATATTCAATCTCTTGGTACAGAAGTTTGGGATATTGTGGAAACAGGATACACATTTCCATCAACAACTCCTATAGATCCAACAAAGAAGAAGAAGTATGAAACAAATACAAAAGCATTCAATACTCTATTGGGAAGTCTATCTCAATCAGAATTTGTTAAGGTAATGCAGCTCAAAAAAAAGAAATATGGGACAAGATCGTTCTGAGCTATGAAGGAGATGAACAGGTAAAACGTGCAAAATTACAAACACTTAGAATTCAATATGAAAGTCTCAGAATGCATAATGATGAAAGTGTGGCTAGCTATTTCCTACATATAGATGAGATCATAAATTGTATGAAAAACTTGGGTGAAGAAATAAAAGAAATTGTTCTGGTTGAAAAAGTTCTAAGATCTTTGTCTTTTAAGTTTAATTCAAAAGTTTCTGCCATAGCAAGCAGGCTCAGAATCTAGCTCCCCCACCCAATAAGTAAATTGAACCTTATTCTTTTTTATAGAATGGAATTGATAGGGGTTTACTTGGCCAACCAAGAAGGGAAGGCCCTTTCATAAATAAAGGCCAAAAGAAATAAGGAAAAAGGCCTGCCTCCCCAGTCATGTTCATCACTTTACCACTTGATGGACAAGCCACCCTTATCTCCTTGGCGTTCGAACAGATTGATTTACATAAATAATACGCCACACAGCCAGCCCCCCCCCTTCTACTATATGGATGGATTTCTCTTTCATTGATGGCCCATCAAGACAAGAAGTGTTTGAGCCTTATCTGTTCCCTATTTCTTTCCTCCCCTATCGCCAACTTTTTTTCTCGTCTCCTACCTATTCGTTTCGTTTGCCTTTTCGTTTCCCTCATCTAATTACGCTTTCGATACAATGAATTAGAGACTTGAAATGCCATTACTTATTCTAAGTAAGGAGGAGGGTGGACGGACAACAAGGGACATTATTATTTCACCGTAAGTACTTGATGCTCAGGTGAGAGGTTGTATACTTGGTTGGATGATCAATGGTGGCTGCTATAAGCAGCTAATGTCCCGTACTACACAGTAATGATGAAGATCCCTCTTCTCACCGAGAATGCCGGGGATGCAGATTTGAAGAACTAAAGAAAGGTTTCCTGGCCGATCAATCTACCTACCATTTGATTTGATCCTGTCTCAGGAGGGGGAAAGAAGGAGAAGGTGCACCCTGCTGAAACTTTGCTTTTGCTCAATTATAAAAAGTACTTATTTCCTCTCCACTATATACTATAGTCGCCTGCTTGCGCTTCCTCTCCCGCTGGTCGAGCGACTACGTTCCTCTATTTTTGGGGCCCTACCCCTTCATAGAGTGTTCGTCCCTATGCTCCTCACCCTCACCCTCTGAATCAGGTGAGCGGCTCCACCGGGGATGGGGGTGGGTGGGTAAATAGTTTCGGGAAAATAGAGCGAGAAATCGGTGGCGGCCCGTGGTTGAGCCATGCGTTAACACCCTCTCCTTAGCAGTCGAGTGTGCTAATGGCCCCTCACCCATATGATGGCATGGTGATACAATCCTCACCATATGAATATGATGACCCCTATGAAGAAGTAAGGGCCCTCACCCATATGTGAGAGCGTTAAAACCTCACCCATATGATGAGTGAGCGTTAAAGACCCTCACCCATATAATGAGGAGTGACCCCTAATAATATAGGGCCCTTTGGTCGATCGCCCAAAGGCGATCCTCACTGGGGATTGGGTGGGTGGGTAAATAGTAGGTTGGGTGAGTGGGCTTCTCGCTCCTCACCCTTCTTTTTTCGCTCTGCTCAGGTAAGGCCAATTCACCATCCACTGCTTGGTGCCACGCTTACGTCCGCCTCGGAAAAAACCAATTTATCTATCTACATTATTTCTTCCAAGGAAATAAAAATGAGCTAACGTTTGTCTTATGGTCGGTATCTTTGATAGGGGATCAAAGGCAGATCGATGACTAACTCTCAACTCTCGCACAAGTTGTATGGCTTATTATCAAATATGTGATAAATATGAAGTTTTCGTATTACCCCGAGAAATATCCGATCCCGATCTTCCCTCCTTCTTTTTAACGTGAAAAAGAATATTTCTTCTTTCTTATCGATCCTTTGTCTATTTCAGGCGTTATTGTTTTTCCTATAGATTTTATTTTTCAACTAACACAGTTTTGCAGATTGGTTCGGAAAAAGGAGAATCTACGAAACCTTACCATGTCGCAACTTCACGGAATTCTAACTGCTTACGAAGTGATAAAAGGAGGACCATAAGACAAAAGAGAAGCCACATCGAAAGCCTCGGGAAAAGGAGATTACAATGAACCAGGATATATGTCTGAAGAAGAAGAAGAATCGAACTTTGTCAAGAACCTTGAACGAGGAACTGGAAGATTCAGAGGTAAGCTGCCTTTCAAATGCTCTGCTTGTGGAAGAGTTGGTCACTATGCTGCAAAATGCCATCATAAAGATAGACTAGACAAAGGTAAGGAACCTGTCAGATGGAACAGAAAACAGAATGCAAGTAAGAGAAGCTATTATACTCATGAAGACAGTGATGGACTTTCAAATAGTGAATAAGATGACCAAGGTAATGATAATAGACTTTTGATGGATTTTGAAGATGCTGATTTCTTGGATGCTATAAATGAAGAAGATCTTTATGAAGAAATTTCTAAACTCAAAATTTGTTTAGAATAAAAGAACATGATTATAGACACATTGACTTTCCAACTTGCTGAGAGAGATAAAAACAATGAAGATTTGGAGTGTGAAATTGTGGGACTTAGAAAAGAAATTGAGAAAACAAAAGCTCTTAATCTTAGATTTGCTAAAGGATCTTAAACCTTAGATGAGATTATCAAAGTGCAATGTTCTCCTCTAATGAAGATAGGTCTCGGATATTCAGAAGAAACATCTCAAGCACAGAAGCCATCCACCTCTAAAATCTATCTTGATGCAACATGGAGAAGTGAACAGGTTGACAATCGATAGAAAAAGCATAATACAGACTACCAGATAAATCGGGGACCATTTTCTCCAAGAATGAACAAAGATTACCAAGTATGTTGGGGGCAGTCTACTTCCAGGATGAACAGAAGCTTCAATCAGGTAAATCATTCTCAATTTGGCTCAAGAATGGAAGACAATAGAAATTACAATCAATTGGGTAGTAGATTTGATAATCGTAGGAATTTCTTCAATGGCCAATGTTTCTCTTGTCATAACTTTGGTCATAAAGTTGCTCAATGTGTTGCCTACAAAACCATCATCACTAGGGAAGCTAAAAAAAAGAACTATGACTGGGATCATGAAAAGGACCTACAATAACTTCTCTGCTCTTGAACATGAAATAGAATGTTCTATTTGTAACAATTTTGGGCATGAAGATTCTGAATGCAGGAGAAGGTTTCGGCAAAAGGAGCCAACTTCATTGAATCCCAAAATATGGAAAAAGAAAGAATCGAAATCAAATTGGGAAGCAAACCAGAACTAATTTTCCTGAGAAATAAGGATCAGCTAGCAGGCCTCTTGAACTTGTTCACACCGATATATGTGGTCCAGCTAGAAAGAGGTCACCTCGAGGGGAAGAGTACTTCATATTGTTCGTTGATGACTTTTCAAGGATGTGTTGGATAGGACTCATGAAGTATAAAGATGAAGCCTTTGAAAAGTTCAAGTCATTCAAAGATTTGGTTGAGAACGAATCAGATCGTAGAATCAAATGTCTCAGATCTGATCGGGGAGGGGAATTTACCTCAGATGAGTTCTTCGATTTTTGTGAAGAACATGGAATAAGAAGGGAATTATCAGCTGCAAGGACTCCTCAGCAAAATGGAGTAGTGGAAAGGATGAATAGAACAGTTCAACAAATGGCTCGTGCTATGCTTGATTAATTTGGAACTCCTGCAACCTTCTGGGATGAAGCCACATTTGCCGCTGTTACTATTATCAACAAGACAAACATCCGGGTAAACAGCACTCAAACTCCTCATGAACTCTGGTATGTTAAGACTCCCATAGCAAAATACTTCAAAATCTTTGGAAGCAAATTCTACATTAAAAGGACAGATGAAAATCTTGGTAGGTTTGAGCCTAGAGCAGATGAAGGCATTTTACTTGGCTACTCTCCTCACAGCGAATCTTACAAATGTTACAATAAAAGACTTGGCAAAATTGTTGAAAGCATTGATGTAGTGGTTGATGAAGAAGGAAACACTCCTAGACAGGTAAAATCTAAAGATCTCGAAGATGGCGAAGATTATCCGTCAACATCAAATCAGATTCATGATGAAGAAGAAACCCATGAGGCACCAAAAGAACAGATAAAGATAGAAGAAAAGACTCCATCGAGATATGTTCAGAAGAATCACCGAGAATCTCAAATTTTGGGGCAGAAGGAGGCAAGTGTACAAACAAGAAGAACTGTTGCAGAAGCTTCAAGCTATCTAGCATTGCTCTCCTCCACTGAACTACAACATGTAAGAGAGGCTTGCAAAGATGAACGCTGGGTCAAGGCCATGAACGAAGAACTCGAGCAAAATGAAAAGAATAACACTTGGGAGTTGGTTCCTAGACCAACAGATAAAAATGTCATAGGGACAAAATGGATTTTCAAAAATAAACTAAATGAAAATGGAGAAGTGGTCAGAAACAAGGCAAGACTTGTTTGTAAAGGGTATACACAACAAGAAGGCATAGACTTTGAAGAAACTTTTGCACCAGTTGCTAGACTTGAGGCTATAAGGATGTTCCTTGCTCTCTCTAGCTTTCAGAGGTTCAAAGTATTTCAGATGGACGTAAAATCTGCCTTTCTGAATGGGGACCTAGAAGAAGAAGTATATATTGAACAACCAGATGGATTCATTCTTGGAAATGATCCAAATCTTGTATGTAGACTTAAGAAGGCACTCTACGGTGTTAAACAGGCTCCAAGGGCTTGGTACTATCATCTGGACAAATACCTTCATCAAAAAGGTTTCTCAAAAGGCTTAGCGGATAGCAATATATATAAAAATTGATAATGATAAATTGCTAATACTTGTTGTATACATTGATGATATCATTTTTGGCAGCAATGAAGAAGCCATGAGCCAAAACATTGCTTTGGTGATGCAAAAATACTTTGAAATGTCTTTGTTGGGTGAGCTGACATACTTCCTTGGTTTACAAATCCAACAAAACAAAGATGGTATCTTTTTATCACAAACCAAGTACCTAAAGCAAATCTCGAAGAAATATGGCATGGAAGACTCAAAACCGGTATGCACTCCTATGGTAACAAGATGCAGCCTCAACGCTAATGATGAATCAATAGTAGTCCATCAACCAACCTATAGATCCAGGGTTGGCAGTCTACTCTATCTAACAGGAACTCGGCCAGACATCATGCATGCAGTGGGAAAAGTTGGAAGATTTCAGGCTAATCCAAAGGAAGCACACCTTCAAGCAATTAAGAGGATCTTCAAATATCTTCAAGGAACACAAAACTATGGCTTATGGTATCCTAGAAATGCAAATCCCACACTTCATGCATATACAGATGCAGATTGGGTAGGAAGCGTGGATGACAGAAAAAGCACTAGTGGTGGAGCATTCTTTATGGGGTCCAAATTAGTATCTTGGTTCAGCAAGAAACAAAGTTCCATTGCTCTATCTACAGCTGAAGCAGAATATGTGGCTATTGCATCTTTTTGCACACAACTTCTTTGGATGATACAAACTTTGCAAGATTTTCAAATCACCTGTACTCCACCTATCTCCATCTTCTGTGATAATACAAGTGCAATCAGTATCTCAAAAATTCCTGTCATGCATTCAAAGACTAAGCACATACCTATCAAGTATCATTTTCTAAGGGAACAAGTGCTTGAGCAAAAGGTCAAGTTGGAGTATGTTCCTTCCAAGGAACAAGTTGTTGATATACTCACCAAACCATTGCCCAGGGAAACATTTGAATACCTCAGACAGAAGCTCGGGATTGTTGATGCATCATCATGCTGTTAAATCTTGTCCATTGCATGCAGGTGGATACGCGTACATTTGTCTATTTATGTTGGTCGAGTTCTGGGTGAAGAGAGTCCGATATGGGTCTGTCAGAGACCATCTGGAATAGGTTCAGGGGGAGCATATATTATTCTAGTAATGCAATATTGGCATTACCTTATAAGTCCCTAGTTTGATTTCACAGGTGTTTTTGGTGGAGTAGATGCTGAACGAGATCTATGTATAGTTGTTCTTGTCTCTATATCATGTATTTATTTTCATATCAAGGTCATGTAATGGCCAATTTTGGTTTCCCCATTATGCCTGGGATGAATGATGTTTGTTATTGCTTTATCTTATGTATTCCCACTTATATGGGAGATGGATGTATGAATATCGATGACAAGAAAGTTACTTATGATGTATGGAGTCATGTTCTTATAGAACATCTTTTTGCAGACATTTCTTACAGTCACGGGGAGCATGAACAACTCTTCACCATAGAGCATATACAAAGGGGGAGCTTGTTAAGAGATTCTAGCAGGAACTCAGGGGGAGTATGGTTAGCAGAATGGTCCACCCTTTGCCCTTGATGTCAAAGGGGGAGAGTGATTGGGTATTGTTGCCATCAAGTCCAAAGGGGGAGATTGTTGGCATTATGATGTATGTGTTGTACTTGATGGAAACCCACTCATAGAAGAACAATATACGTATACACAACCAGATGAGTCTACAGAAGAAATGTTAGACGTGACAGAATCCATTGGATGCAGGACAAAGGAATCAGATGACAAATTATAGTGCAACAGTGTTATTTTCGGGTTCCGCAGGTGCACCGTTCAAAACATGCAGTCATTGGCAGGTTGCGTAGGAGCTCAGTTTAGAAAGTGCGGACATATTTGCAGGTGTTCCGAATGAAAGGTGTGAACCTAAAATTCACATACTTTCATGTAAAGAAAAAGTGTGCATCTTAAGTTTTGTCCATGGCATTTAGCCTGACGGTTTTGATCCTATGGTTTTGGTGCGTGGCTTTTGCATCTAAAATATTGAACCAAGGTTTTGGGTCCCTAGTATTGTGTTTCAATGGTTTTGGTCCATGGTTTGAGTAAGGCCTCAGATATAAGAAGGAAAAGGAAATCATTTGGCTGGATAAAAGTGTGTTGAATATCTTAAGAAAAGCAAGATCTGAATTTCTGATAATCGGTTGGTGAGTTATAGTTGAACCTGAATCAAGGAGAAACCAGGTCATTGTAAATCAGATCTACTGATGGGTCGAGATCTCCTTGGCGCATGAACGGATCTGTGAATTTGATAGTTTGGGGTATATTTAAGGACTGATAAATTGTCTATATCTGAAGGTGCTCAGGTTCAGAGAAGGCACAGGTGCAAAGGTATGCAACACCAGTAAAGGAATAGTTGTGAAGGTGCACAACAGCAGTAAAGGAGCAGGTGCAGAGGTGCACAGATCAGAAGAGGTTATAGGTGTGGAACTACCTAGGCTAAATACAGTGTAGGGACGAAGCTGTGCATGCCATAGACAACGTAAGAGCGGAGTTGCGCAGGCCATAGATAGAGAAAGTGCAGACATCTGCAGGTTTCTATTGGTGAAGTTATAGACTTTTCTTTGAAATATTTTTAGTTCCCTTTGCTTATTACTGCTGAGTTCGGGGTTCTGTATTTGTGGTTGGTTGCTGTATTAAGAAGCTATTGATTCAGTATTTGCACAATGAAGTTGGGTAATTTCAGATCTATTTGATGTTTGATTGATATTCTTGGATCCAATGTGAAAATTGATGAAATGTGGTCCCTGGAAGAAAAGAGAAGGTAGTAGCCTTCTGTAGGTCAGCGCTTATTTACTAGTATCTTAGCTAGTACAAGAGCTAAGGCGGTTGTATTTCCCTTCCAATAGAAGCTGGAAAACGAGAGAGGGTTGTAGCTCTCTGCAGGTTGCAGCCTGCGTACTTGTAAAGGAATGCACTAGTACAAAATCATTGTAAAAAGAAGTTTGTAATTAAAAGAAGATAGAGACATATTGCAGCAGGTGGTTTTCACCCACATTGGGTTTCCACCTTGTTAGGACCCCACTATGTATCATTTTTGCTATATATTTTGATACCACTTTACCCTTATAACCATGAATCCCAGTATCATTTTCATCCACTTTTTCCCAAGGTATACAAAAACCTCTTCTTTATTATATGATTAATCTGTTTTACATTTAATTCCACAATACTCTTATATTTTATCATTAATTGAAGTGTATCGTTGCTAACATAAGTCCAAAGATTGCAGATAAGTATACGCGGCCGTTGCTGAAACAGCGGACTCAGTTGCTGAAACAGCAGACTCAGTTGCTGAAACAACTGACTCAGTTGCTGAAACAGCCGTCAAACACACAAATTCCGTTGGCCGTAATTTGCGATTCTGGAAGAGCTTTTTGAAGAATAGTAGCAGCAGTACGAAGACATGATTACCTGAATTATCCTGAAGATAGCATTCTTGTTGTCTCTGCTGTAACAGTATCTTTTTATGAAGAACCAAATAGTCCTGTTTTGGAAAAAAGAACAGATTTGAGATAATATGGATTCGCTCTCATGTAAATTGTAAATGATGTCTCCTCTTTAAAAAGAGGAGACATCATCATTAGAAGGGGTCGGTCATTGTAAAAGCTACAGGAGCATACTGTGTGAGAAGGGGAGCTAGTCTCCATTTGTAATGTATCAGTGATTTTGACAGATGAATAAATTTCCCTTTTGATCGTTCCAATTTAATTCTTTCTTCCGGGGAATCTTGTGAGAAGGAAAGGGCCCGCCTTCCTCACAAGATTCGCCCATTGGTTCTTGTAGATTGTTTAATTCTTTAGATGTTTGCACTTCATTTTAATTCTGTTGTTAGACACTGGTTACACAGCTTGAGCAATACTCTGTTTCCTTAGCACTGCATATATTGAATGCTTTCACCCTTAGCAGTTGAGATACCCGTTTCTGTTTGATTGCATGAATGAATGATGTTGGGAGACAGGTGCTGAAGATTCCTGCATACAGGAATAGGGTTCTGCTCCCATTAATTGCTTTCCTTTGTCTGCAGTGTGATTAGAAACAAGAGAACAGGTGCTGAAGGTTCCTGCTCACAGGAATAGGGTCTTGATCTCTTGAGTCCACAGTGTGGTTAAGTGTCAGGCATCAGGTGCTGAAGTTCCTCAGTAAGGAATAGGGTCCTGTTCCTGCTATGGTTGATTGATTTCTTTCCTTGCAGATTGATTTTCCTTTATTTGAATTATAACTGCAATAGAGGGATTATCTCTGTTATAACTTAATTAACTTCGGCTTTGATTAAATAGAGTGTGAATCAGTAGATTGGTGAGATTAATAACTGTGTGTTCTTTCTTTTACTACAACATTGTTTCTGCCTTTGAAATTGAGCACATCCAGTGCGAGACTACCTTTGAAATAAAAAGACTTCCTCGGGTTGACAATTTATGTGGCGCTTGAATTGTGGAAACAATTAAAGCGACCAACACACCTTACATCTTGTGTTCCTTGGTGTGACTGTATATTTGTGTTCTTTCTCATTATTATATGGTTCTCACATACATATTAATGACAAACATCTGAAGAATAATTTAAATTATAAGTCTGGAAGGTATATGCAAGTTTTAATTGTCAGATCTGCAAATGTTTGTATAGATTGAAAATAATTTGATAATACTGATTCACCCACCCCCTCTCAGTATTATTTCCAACAATATTCCACTTGTTGTTTGTGGATGACATTCTTCTCTCGAGTAATGGTAGTAGGAGTGAAATACAGCAGATAAAATATATCCAAGAGCTATTTCTAAAAGCTACTAGTATGTGTATTAATAAACAAAAATCTTCCCTGATACTGGAACATTTCTCAAGGGAGGAAACTAAAAGGATAACAGAAGATCTTCCTTTTGGGGAAAAAGTATGTCACATAGTTTCGAATACCTAGGGTTCCATTTAAATCTTGACTCATACAGAAATCAAGATTGGTTCTGGTTGGTGGCAAAAATTAAGAACAAGATTAAACATTGGAGTTACAAATGGTTATTGAGGGTAGGAAGGCTAGTTTTTATCAAGTCCGTCATCATGGCAATCCTGATCTACTGGTCCACACTAACATGGGTTCCAAAAGGAATTCTTGCAAGAGTAAGGAAATCCTGTAGTAGATTCTTTTGGATTGGCTCAAAATAGGACTATGTTCTCCCATGGGTGTCATGGGATAAAGTGGCAACACCGAAGGAATGGGGAGGATTGAGTATCAAAGACCTCACAGCCTTTGGCCCATCTCTAGCAAGAAAACTTGGATGGAGGCTATTAACAAAAGAAAATCTATGGACGTTGGTGGTTAAAATAAAATACATTGATCACCCTCCATTAGATGAGTGGATCAGGATGCTATACAAGAAAAACTAGCGAGTGTCTGTGGTGTGAAAAGCAACTCTATAGTCAATCAAGATAATTGAACAAGGGCTTTCCTGATAGGTGCGTAATGGAGAACATGTAAGGGTGGGGCAGGACCTGCGGGTGTGATGTAATGAGGGTTTTCCCCTCTCTCCATGATTCATCTACCATTTGAAAGTAAGAGGGTATATAATTTGGCTCATATAAAAAAGGTTGAACACTCAACAATGTAGCATCAAGCCTGGTTATTCGGAGGGGAGTTAAACCTTGAACCCCAATGGGAGGAGGAATGGAAAATTTTCACTATGGAACTTCAGAGGTTGAATTTCTACCTTGGAAACATACCAAGCACCCTACGATGGGTTCATGGCCCCACTAGTAGTTACTCTGCAAAGTATGGTTATAACTATCTTATGTATAAGAAGGGATGGGAAAATCTAGAGTGGTGGGAAAAACCCATTTGGAAACTAAAATGTCCATCCAAAGCAAGAATGTTTCTCTGGTGTATACTAAGGAACAAGGTTCCAACATGGGAAAATATCTATAAGAGATCTAAGATGGGACTGGGATGGTGTTCTTTGTGCATGAAAGAAGAAGAATCAATTCAAATTTTATTCCTAAAGTGTCCTTTCAATAGAGGTGTATGGATCGAGACTTTGAGGTTGACAAAGAAAACCTAGACATGGGATGGAGAAATAATTAGGAAGGTGTGGCAAACTAGTGGATTGACACCCAAAAGGAAAACATGTGAAAATTACCTCTAATAATAGCATGGGGAACATGGTTGGCCTAGAACAGGAGAATTTTCAAGGATCAGAATCCATCTCATGAACACATTGTGGTTTAATGTGAAACTATCTATGAAAGCATACTAGTACCAATTCCTAAATCAAATGTGAGGGGGAATAGGTAGGAACAGATTAGGGGTGATATCCCTTGGGATTTCTTTAATGGGGCCTTTGATCAGAGGAACATTTGTGGAGAAGGAATTGTAATCCACTTAAATGTATATATATGCCTAAAAGCCTCAGTGGGGCTAGGAGGAGGAACAAACAAATTATGTTGAACTACAAACCTTAAAACTGCTTCTTTGTTGGCTTATACAACTGGGACTAAGATCATTTCAAGTTTTCAGTGACTCTCAGAATGTCATCAAATGGTTTAATGGAGAGTACATATGTCAAAACTATATGTTAACTCCTTTGTTAGAAGAAGCCTTAAATCTAAAACAACATTCTAATTCTATTACTGTGTGCCATATTTACAGAGAATGGAATAGAGCTACAAACCTCCTAGCTAAGGAGGGTTTACAACATGTTATGGACAACCGGTGCATAAGAGAAATAAAACATGACATGATCCATGTGCCAGATCATCCTCCTTTTGTGTCTTGAAGTACATATCAACTCTAGCCCCACTTTCATGCTTTTTTTTTCTTGTTTATTTTAGACCAGAGTTTCTTGGTTTTACTCACAAAATGTAAACATGGATAAACAATCATACTTGTGTGCTTATTTTTGTTGCTTGTTTTTTGAAATAGTGAAAAGAATATAACATAATGGTTTCTGATTCCTCTTCTTGTTTGGGCTAATTTCCTCATATGAGGAGGCCCACGAATTCGAATGAGTTCTTATTTTGAAAACATTGGGATGGGAAAGTATATTTTTCTTACCAACTCAGCTTAATAATCTATGTTTATATGATAAACATACAATCTATAGAGTGCTTAAATGCATATACTATGTAACTTTTTATTGCCTTAATAGAAAGTTTGATTTTTTTCTGGGAAAAAAAAAAGAAAGAAAATAAATGTTATCTCTATAATATTAAGTTTATTTTGGAAGATTAAAAAAAGAATATGTTCTTCTCCTGACTCATATTCAATTCTCCCCTATAATGTATTAGTTCATGAATTTATTGTTGATTATTATTTTTTGTGAATAAACTATTGATTGAGGTCGAAAAGGTACCAATGATCTCATTCTGTCATTCAGATTTGAAGGTGATACAAATAGTTACATGTAGGTTATGAAGATTAATAATGGATGGTGATACAAATATTTACATGTAGATATGAAGATTGATAATGAAGATTAATAATGGAGAGTGATACAAATAGTTACATGATTGATAATGAACATGACAAGAGGCACTCATATCCCTTTAAACTAAATGGCACATAACTTAAACCTTTGTAGGTTTCAGATTATACAAGGCTTACTGATTATGAAGAAAAGCAATGAATTCATTGACTTGAAGGGAGAAGCAAAGCCACAATGCCTCTAAATATCACTTGGATTCATGTTATGCATTTTCTATGACCAAGCTCAAAGGCTTTCTCTCATGTTCTATGTTCTTTTCATAGTAAGTCAACCTCATTGAGTTACTTCAAAGGAGCATTATCCTAAAAAACTTAACAACCTTCCAATCATGGAAATGGGCATGTGTATTTTGATTATGATGGTGTCCACATGTTTTCTAATAATGACGATAGACTTGTATCATATTCAGGTAATGGGTATGTGTCTTATGTTGATGGAAACATTCATCTGCATTGTGTTGATGTAGCGACCTTAAGTCTTTTATTGACATTACATTGAGCTATATGATTATGGTGATGAGATCTTCCTGTGGGCTAGGATATTTTTCTTATTGTGTTTCCTAGTGGATTTACTTTCATTGAAATGTTACTTGTTGCATACAATTAAAATGACTAACATAAAATGAGTTATTCCAAGGTGGAATTTAGCCCTAGCTTCCAATTTTAACACAATCAAAATTTTGAAATATCCTGTAAAATCCCAAATAGAAAATGGGGTAACAGATCATATGGCATCAAAATTTGGATTAATGGTGGGAAATCCCCAACTTATCTCTAAAGAAATTTGTCTCATTGAGGCCGAGGTAAGGAAGAGGTATGATGCCTCATTAATTTGGTAGTTGAAGAAGTTTGAATCTTGGTTTTTCAATTTGACCCTAAGTAGGTAAGGCAACATGGAAGGAGGTGACCCCCTTGAAAGAGTTTTATAGGGGAAGGCCACATGAGGCCTTATATAAAGATAAAAATCAAAGGACCTCTCTCATAAAAAGTTCTAGACCTATATTTAAAGCATCCACATAACGACCCATCCAAATGTTGATACAATAGAACATCCGTTGGATCTCATAATAATTGGGGGCATCTACAAATGAGGTGATCCTTTAATTCTAGTATCTCATGTATATGGAAAATCTAGCAGATGTTATTAAGAAGAGGAAGGTCATTATGATTAGTTTCAACTGGATGTGAATGTAAACCCACTTTGGATGCACCAAGGGGGATTTCAAGGGCAACATCTGGTGCTCTTGTGCATATGTGGTTAAACAACCCCTTTCATTTTGATGAAGTGTTCCTAGTACAAATCCATGTTAGAGTCGAGGCCCTGAAAAGATGAAGTCTAAGTACATTTAATGTATTGTCTATAAATAACCTCTCTAACAACTTGATGCTGCGTTGTGTTATATTCTTTCCACATAGTTAACAGGGGGTTTGAGGGATACCCGTAACCCCACTTTATGGGGTCCGGGGTAGCGCCCCGGAAAATTTTGGTTTTGGACCCTATGTTAGGTTAGGCGGACCCACCTATGGTTTTGTGCATGATTTTCGCACATGTTTTTTGGATGCGATGGTTTTCGGTCCATGGTATTGGATGCGATGGTTTTTTTTTGGTCCATGGTATTGGACATGATGGTTTTCGGTCCATGGTATTGGATGCTTTGGCATGTATAAATATGTATTGTAACATTGAAAGGAACATAATGAAAAATCAAGCTGGTAGTCTCAGTTTTGAGATCTAGTGGGAAATCTCTGTGTATATGTGTTTTATGTGTTATGCTCTCGCATTTTTATTTTTCCTATGATTTAGAATTTGTATGCAGGTAATTTCTGTATGGGGTTAAAACCTACATTTGGTATCAGAGTTGTTTTGGCTTCAGGGGGATGCCTTTGTTGCTGAGGGGTTTCGCTCGGGCCTGTGGTAGACCCTGTTCAGCGGGAGATCTGCGAGATCGATTTTGGTGGTGAAAGAAGATGGCGAGCAGCGGAAAGATAGAGATTGAGAAGTTCAATGGTTAGAGTTTTGAGTTGTGGAAACTCAAGATGGAGGATCTGTTGGTGGATAAAGATCAG
>APFE030339016.1:0-19797 GCA_000404065.3 Pinus taeda
GACGAGCTACGGCTAAGGCGTGCGAGTGAGAATGTATGAAATGTGCATGGGAGTCTTGGCTAAAGGCGAGTTTACACTGTGGGGACAAGTTGACATTAGCCGCGGGCCGACCTCATAGACTTAAGCATTCGAGCGAAGGATGGGTTGGTGGTCCCGTCTGATGGGCGAGCCGACCAAATGAAGTTAAATGAATTGGCAAGTTTGAGGGCATCGACTGAACGAGTTGGACGAGTCGGTTGGGTGGCACGACTCGCCCAACCACCCACATATATGAGGGGCATAAGTTGGAGCAAAATACATCATTCGGACATCGAACACTATCGAAGGAGAAGTGTAAAGGGTGGAGAAGAGCCACAACAAGGTGCAGGTGATGCGCCCACTCATCAGGCAGCTCTACATGAAGGTTGGCACGAAGTCTTGGTGACAGCGGTAGCGTGGGTCATGGGTCGCACGAACGCGCCCACCCACCATACAGAGGTAAACGCGAGTGTATATAGGCAACCACTTGCGAGTTGATATCTCTCGTGGAGGGTGCATGTAGGCGCCCACCCGTCAGTCTTAAGTGCGGGTGGAAGGTGCATGAAGGTGCCCGCCCACTGGGTAACACGAGTTCGATTGAGGAGTTTTGGTTGGAGGTCTGTGTGAGGGCGTGCCTGACTGACTCAGGCAAGGACACTTGTGTTGAAATGGTGAACGCGGTTGGTATCTGTGTGACGTTGCACGAAGATGTTGCAGGGTGGAAATTTGGCTAAGTATGAAACCTGGGGTTTCCAGAGTATACCTGTAAAATTGTAAAAGTTGTATAATATATTGAAATTGGGCAGACTCATTGTTCAGGGAGTTGCCCCTCCCTTTATATTGTTGAAATTGTGTTATTTATGTATAATTGTTATGGATAATGAATGTGTATGGGTGTTCATTAGTATAAAGGAATAATAATAATATCTGGTAAACAAAAATAAACTAACTATCGAATGTTAAGGCGTAGTCCATGAACATAAGTATTGGTGAAAAGAAAGCGTTCGACGGTGTCATACCTCGCTATAAGCGGTTGAAAGACTACTGCAGGTGTAGGAGCGTGACGGGCTATGTCATGCCCCCAATTGTTTTTTCCTTTAATTGGTCGGGTGCGGCACCGCCTAAGTAACCAACCTTTTCCATAGTTATGCTACTTTACGAACTACACCTTCATTCATGTATAAAAACCTTCAATTATATTATAATGTGCAGAAACCATTATAACAACATGATAAATGATAATAAGAACATCAAGAATATGCAAGATAAGACTTCTTTTTATTATATAAGAGATTTCATTACAATGGCTGGGAGCGTCGCTCTATCGGCGTTATAACCCAAGGCGGGCGCCCGGCTGTGCAAGAGCGCACGGCGGTCGCACCTCAACCTTCACCAAAATCTACAATACAATCACTGCCCGAACGGGCGGGTGCGCCCGTGCACACCCCCACGAACCACCACCGTGTATCGGGCGCCCTCCACAACCGTGTGCGTTCACCCGTGGGCGGGCGGTTCACCCACGCCCTCGTCTGTGTGCCTTCACCTAGCGGGCGGGCGGTTACCCATGCCCTCACCCCGTGTACCTCTGCTTGGTGTGCGAGTCACCCACAGTTCAACCACGTTGTTGTCTCGTGTCACCTCGCCCGACCAGCAGGCGCGTCTACCCAACCGAGTTGTGGTAGTGCATTCACCCCTTTGCACTTCACCTTATGCAATAGACCATAAGCGATGAAGAGATATGCGATGAGTTTCTGTTTCAAACGAGAGCTCCACCAATATTTTTATATGCTCCTATGTGTGTGTCGACGTCCCCACGGCCGACCCATCAATACCACCATTCAACCGCATGCCAACACCCTCAAGCCATGTACGAAGCCCCTATGTCAAGTCGGCTCGCCCACCACCCGTTCACGCCTTAGCTTGCCTATAAACGGTGTTTCCATGCCTTAGTCATTTTCGCACAAGTGAGGAGCGAACGTGCTCGGTTACATAACCGCAGGGGTTACATCCTCCCCCATTGGAAATCATTATCTCCCTCGACAATCCCAACTGCCTCAGTATCCTCTGTTCATATCTCGCAATCTTCCTCTTCCATCTCTAAAGTGAGTCCTCTGATTCCCAACTCTCTTCCTCTGGTGCTTCCTTCCATCTGACAAGGTACTCCCGTTTCTGGTGGCAACCAATCTCTGTAGTCCTGAAGCTCAAAATATTCTCCAACTCCAAGCCTGGTTTGTCCACTATCCTAGTTGGTCCTCTCGGTGGTTTAACTCTCTCTGGATGGTCTGAATCAAGTCTGCATCTCTTCAACTGACTAATGTGAAAAATTGGATGCTTCATGTGCATATGGCGCGGAAACTCCAGCTCGTAAGCAACCTCCCCCACTCGCTTCTTCACCTGAAATGGTCCCTCATACTTCCATATCAGTTTGGCGGCTGTCCCCTTGGCTGGCTGAAACTGCTCCCCGGTAATCCTGAGAAACACCATATCTCCCACACTGAAGTGTACATCCCGTCTCCCCCTATCAGCATACTTCTTCATCCTCCTTGCTATATCGTGCAAGCACAACCATGCCAACTGCAAGTTCTCCTCCCAAGCCTTCATGAACCTCTTCGCATGAGGACTCCTCAAAAACCCTGTTGTATCAATGGTGTGTGGTGCAACCGGCATCTGCCCATTCACCAACTCGAATGGACTGTACCCTGTCGCGAACTATTTTGAATATTGTAGCTAAACTGAGCAATATCCAAGAGTTCAGGGCAATTCTTCTGATCAGCCGTCACATAATGTCTCACGTAGTCTTCCAGAAATGCGTTGATCCTCTCGGTCTGCCCATCTGTCTGCGGATAGTAGCTCAAACTCCTCAACAACTCTATCCCAACTAACTTGAACAATGTGGTCCAAAATCTCCCTGTAAAATGTGGATCTCTATCTGACACAATGCTCAATGGCATCCCCCAATACTTCACTATTTTCTTAAAGAACAACTCCGCAGTCCGCTCGGCTCCACAAGGTATTTTTGTCAGAACAAAGATAGCATACTTGGAAAAATGATCAACCATGACCATGATACCATTATACCCCTACACCTGTGGTAATTGAGTGATGAAGTCCATCAAGACACTCATCCATGGCCTCTCTGGAATCGGTAAAGGCTGCAACAGTCCTCCTTGCCTCTGTGCATCCGATTTGTCTTGCTCACAAATGATGCACATATGTACATACTCCTCCACATCCTCCCGCATCTTCTCCCAAAAGAACCCCCTCTCCAACAATGCCAAAGAACGACGCTTCCCTAGGTGGCCAACCCACGGAGAATCGTGGCACTCCTTCAAAAGGTGCCTCATGAGACCAGATGAATTTGGAACATATAGTCGGTTTCCAAAGAACAAGTAACCGTCCCGTAGAAAGAACTTTCTTGTCTTCCCTTCCTTTATCTGCTTCACTATATTCTGCACCAAAGTATCAGTTTCAACACTTTCCTTCAGTTTGTTTTGCATCTCTTCTGACATCTGAACCCAACTTCTACTCCTTGCTTCTCGGTCTTCACCCTCCAATGCTGTAAGTTGTCCCTTCCTACTAAGGGCATCTACTAGCGCATTGTGTCTACCTGGTCTATACTCAATAGACATGTCAAAATCTGCCAAGAAGTCCTGCCAATGAGCTTGCTTCGCAGAAAGCTTCGATTGTGATGCAAAATATCTTGCTGCAACGTTGTTAGTCTTGACAACAAACGAATTCCCAATCAGGTAATGCCTCCACACATGAAGACAATGGATGATCGCAGTCATCTCCTTCTCATGAACCGGATACCTTCGCTCTCTATCCTGCAACTTCTGACTCTCATACGCCACTGGGTGCCCATCCTGCATAAAAACCCCTCCTATGGAAAAATCTGAAGCATCAGTGTGTACCTCAAACAGTCTCCGAAATCAGGCAACTTCAGTATCGGCGCTATAACCATCATTCTCTTCAAGTCATCAAATTCTTTTTGACATTTATCCGTCCAACACCACCTCTTGTCTTTCTTCAATAAGTCTATCAGTGTCGATGTTACCATGGAGTAACCCTCTACAAACTTCCATTGGTAGTTGGTCATGCCCAAGAACACCCTCATCTCATGGACATTCTTCAATTCAACCGAGTCCTCAATCGACTTCACCCTACTCGGCTCCATCTGTATGTACCCCTGACCAATAATATGCCCAAGGAATAGAATCTCGGTCTGAGCGAACACACACTTAGACTTCTTCAAGAACAACTGATTCTCCCTCAGTGCCTTGAACACCATCGCTAACTGCTTCTTATGATCCTCCATGTTGTCACTCTACACCACTATATCGTCCAAGTACACTACTATGAATGAATCCAAGTATGGTCGTAGAACATCATTCATCAAAGTGCAAAATGTAGCAGGAGCGTTGCACAACCCGAATGGCATAACAAGGAACTCAAAGCTACCATACCTTGTTACGATCGTGGTCTTCTTCTCATCTCCTTCAGCAATATGCACCTGATAATACCCATGCCTCAAGTCCAGCTTGGAAAACACTCGGGCTTTCGCAAGCTTGTCAAAGCAATCAACAGCCAATGGCAAAGGATACATGTTTCTCATCATCTGCTTGTTCAGTGCACGGTAGTCACAGCACATCCATATCTCATTCGAATCCTTCTTTCATTGGAATAATACCGGAGCTCCATAAGGGGACCTTGAAGGTCTGATGAAACCTACATCAGCTAACTCCTTTAGCTGCCATTTCAATTCCTCCAACTCAGGCCCTGATAACCGATAAGGTGCTCTTGCCGGGGGTTGCTTCCCTGGTTCAAGCTCAATGCTATGGTCCACTTCACTCCTTGGTGGAAGCTTCTTCGGTAGCTCATCAGGCATCAAATCCACATACTTGGCCAGCACATCAGAAATCTCAGCTGGAACAGGCGTCCCCACTCCATCACCTTCGACTCCCTTGAACATCACCGCATATGTCTCCATATCTGACTCCTTCATAGCCTTCTCCAAACTCAGTGTAGAAACATGCTGCACCTTTACTTCCCTCCTTTTCCTATGAGTGGGCAAAGTCCAAGTTTGTGTCTGTCCAACCCACACCACCTCATCACAGAAGGGGACAAAAATAGCCTTGTTGCCCTTCAAGAAATCCTGTCCAAGTATCACATCAAAGTCGTTCATCTCCATCACTGTGAAGTCCAACTGACCCATCCAGTGTTTTATTTGCACCGGATATTGTTATAACATGTACTGGCGTAGGTTTATCATCCTTAGTTTTGGTGATGGAGCCCATGGGTCCCTCTTCTGGTCTAGTAGGCATGTCGGGTCTCTGCTCTTTCCCTCCACATTGTCACTTGCCTATTTCTCTACATTGTCACTTCCACTCCCTCCTCCTCCTTGTATTGCCTCTTTGTTCTGACGGCAATGTCGGCTAATTCCTAGATGTAAACTTATACCAAGTTATATATCACTGTCGCGTCCAATATTCCCACCAGACTACATGCTAGCTTCACACCACTCACAACTTCTCGACACACCCCTAATCCCACATTTTCCATTGGATTCAAACCAAGAATCTCGACGAGCATCACCCTCATTTAGAATATGCCATAGATGGAGTATCAAATAAACTGAGGATGGTAAAATTGGTGGGAAGAAGGTGAGTCAAAATTTGTTACAGGTGAATGACTGTATTTATTTCACCATATGTTTTTTCAGTAATTTAGGTGAGTCAGAATTTGTTACAGGTGAATAATTGTATTTCTATAATGAAAATATTTTGAATATCTTATAAAATTTATATTTTAATAATTTATATTTATTAAAAGACAATGCCATGCATCCAAGTCAAGTAATAAATAAAATTAATATTAATTTATATAATAAAAATATAAATAAATATAATATAAATTAAATATAAATATTTATTTAAAGAATTTACTAAAGAGTTTAAAACCTAAACATAAACCCTAACCCCTAAGCATTACATAACAATTTAAAACTCTATTTTCCTAACAATTCTTATATTATTAAAATTATGTAAAAATTAAAACTTTATTTTCCAAACAAATAATATGTTAAAAACATTATCTAAAATTTCATATTCTATTTTCTAAATAAACATTATATTAGTCATGTTTTAGTAATTCTAACTCATTTTTTAGGCTTGAGAAACCATCACCCATTACCAGCCCTAGACCACACCAACCTTAAGTTGATTTGATTTTAGCATAGCTTCCTTGAGGTTTGATCCTAGGTAGCCTAGCTAACTAGGTGCATCCTCACCCGATTGTGCTAGCAACCTCAACTACTTGTGCTAGTGAGACATGACTAATGTTAATTTTTTTTTATTATATATATAAAATAAACCATATTTAAATATTAAAAAAATGTAAAAGAATATTTAAAATTAAAATCAATATATTAAAATACCTACATACAATATCAATATAAACCAATTTTATATGTAAAATTAAAATTAATATACTAAAAATGTCTAATAGGACTGATGTTAAAGATTTCTATAGGTGTGTAGTGATGAGTGCCAAGCCAACCGAGATATATTACTATTTAGCTTGTATTATTAAATAAATAGATATATAAGAAGTTCCAAAATATTCGTCAAATAACAAAAATATTTAAAAAGTAAATATTACTATTTATGCGACACTTTTTTAATTTTAAATTAATATTGACACGTTAGATGAAGTTGTATTTTTAAAAATTTATATATATTACAAACAACTACCATAAATGTCTATAATGAGATTAGATTTAAATTAAATTTTAATTAATCCTTTTTCATATTTATATTAATATAACTTGAGTTTGAAAATACAATGTTATGAAAAATAAAGTATTAACTAATAATATATAACTTGAATTTGAAAATACAATGTCATGAAAAATAAATTATTAACTAATTGTTTTCATTATTTTTTGTAGATTCTATTTTGAAGTTCAGTCTCTCTGAGAGCTTGGCATGTGAACACATTTCATCGAGATCTTTCCCATTTGATCCTAGGCAATTTCAAGGATTTTTTTGGGGAATCTCTCAACTTCTCTGAGATATATATGATGGTCATCTAAGAAAATCCCAACAAAAGCCTCCAAATTGACAAGCATTAGAGAATTAACTGTGGTGCAGGATGCACTCTAGAACCTTTGTTTCTCCTGTGCTAGTGGCCATGGGTGTAGAGCTTACAGGTAGATTATGTTGTTGTAATGTGCAACTCTATTTAACAGATCAAAGTTAGAAAATGCCATCACAAGGCAAAAAAGGTGTGTTGTATGATCAAAGAAAAGAAGTTGTCCCAACTTAGTATGGATCATCGTTTTTTGGTAAGAAGAAGGAAAAAACGCACCATAGAACTTTCATCATAAATATCAATTCAAAGTCTTCTATAACTTTCCTTCTAAACCTAAGTGTTTCGATACATTAATCTTACTACTGATATTTTGATAGTTACACCTAAGATGTAAGGAAGCTCTTCGTGCATGGCAATATGTGAATGGCATCAAATCTACGTAAGTGAATTATGAGTAAATAATTTGATCAAGTATTCTATAATTATATGAGAATAAATTTTTGCTAAGTGATATTTTTTTAATTTAAATGAAAGACATTTATGAAGATTTTTATTTGTTTATAGAAATTTAACAGTAAAGTAAGTTGATTATTTATTATTTTTTTTAAGGTTAATTATAATATAATAGTGTAAGATTATTATTATTTCATTAATAATTATAAATTATTTATATCTATAAAAAATAGAGGAAAAAATACGATAAATTTTTAAATATGAGTTATTTTATAGGTTTATTTAGATATGGAAGGTATAAAATTTCATTGACATAATTTTATTTGAAGAAAAAATTACTATGAATTTGTAATTTATATTATGTAGTTTTTTATGTTTCATTAATAGGATCTAAATATATACTTTATTTTTAGAAATGATGATGGTGCTTCTAATATTTTTTCCTTTAGGTACTATGTTACACTTTGGTTCTTATTGCTTGAACATTTAAATTCCCCACTCCTTGTCAGAAAAGAAATTATCTTTCAAGGTTGTGGCATGATGTGGTATTTTTTTGTCAAACAACCATTGAATGGAAAGAGTGGTGCCAGGAAGGATTGGGTACCACCATAGATGCACTTGGTGAGAGGAAAACAGCCAAGCAACCACTACATAGTGGTTGCTTGGCCAAAGTGAAGGAGAACCTAAAGTATGATGGCACATCTCCAAATGTGGGTAACCACATCTAATAAGAGGACAACATAGTATTTGTAAAATTCATGGTTATTTGGCCCTCTTAAAAATACCTCACCTGATAGGTCAATACTACATGTGAAATGAAAGGACAAAATGATCTCAAACTAGGCTCCAAGGGTTTCTTCACCTATGTGGAAGATAGTGAGCATATTTTTAAAGGACGCTATTTTTTCCAATTCAACTAGTCTACATATGAGACACTAAAAAATAAGATCTAGTCCTAATAAAGAAACATTCATTAAACTCTTTGTTTGTAACAAAATGTATTACCTTCATAATTCTAGGAACAAGAAACTATTGAAGGTGTCGAAAACACCCTAAGTTCCTTTGTTAAAGTTTCATAACTCACTATAATGGATGATTACACCTCATATGTTCATATTTGTGTGTATGTGAATGTGAATGGAGTGCTCCGTGAATCTATCAACATATGCTACCAATATATAGAATGGATCCAAACCTTGGACTATGAGTACATTCCATTTTAGTGCAAAGCTTGGACTATGAGTAGAGCTCTTATTTCTCACCAAAATAAACCCCACACAACTCCAAAAGGAAAAAAAAAACTTGAGACGAAGGAAGAGGAACTTCAAGAGTCTAAGGAAGAGAGTGTAAGGAAGAATCACATAAAATAGAAAGGGAGAATTAAACGATGTAGATTGGCATCCTAACCCCCTTAGTGGATCATGGAGAATATAACTTGGAAAATCTATAATTCCAATAATCCTAGTAGTTAAAAAAAGAAATATCTAGGAAGAAATATGAAATTTGTTAAGTCATCCTAAAAATCTAATGAATTTAAAGGACTAAGTATTATGACCTCTCTCAAATATCAAAGTAAGATAAATGAACGCACGTGAGAACAATGGAATATGAAAATATACAAAATAGAAACTAAATAAAGTCAAAAGACTATTAGTAGAACAATAATAGGCCATTAACCTAAAAGGCAAGTACCTCCCTTCTCATCTTAAGCTACTAATGATTGTTCTCTATTTGAATATATGAGGTCTCAACACACCTAGAAAACATCCCATGTTAAAGATAAAAATCAATCAGGAAAAACCCACTATGGTGTTGAACTACAAGAAACAAAGTGTGATAAGAAAACAATAATTCTCTCTTGTGAAGATATGTTAGAACACATGTAAAGTAATAGTGATACCATCCAAAGGACTCCTCAATGGATTGAGAATTATCTAGGATCCTAACTTAATAAAAATATAAAACATCATGTGCTACAAAGGTAGGGCAGGATATGTTGGAAAGGAAAATAGCCTCCTCTATAATCAACGACAGTAAACCATGGTACCTATGAATAATGGATCAAAGTTGTTATGTTAGCTAAAAGAATTATTTAATCAATGCTCAACAAAATCCAGTTCTCTCCTATCAATGAGTGTAAATAGTGTAAAGTTGCTATGTGAGTGACTATCCTAAATAGTGTAAATTTGCTATGTCAGTGACTATCCTTATTGATATGGTACCTATGAATAGTGGATCAAATTTTTTATGTTATCTAAAAGAATTATTTAATCAATTCTCAACAAAATCGAGTTTTCTCCTATAAAATAGTGTAAATAGTGTAATTTTGCTATGTCAGTGACGATCCTTATTGATATGGTACCTATGAATAGTGGATCAAAGTTGTTATGTTAGCTAAAAAAAGTATTTAATCAATGCTCAACAAAATCCAGTTCTCACCTATCAAATAGTGTAAAGTTTATATCTCAGTGACTATCCTAAATAGTGTAAAGTTGTTATGTTAGTGACTATCCTTATTGGTATATATATTTACTATCTTTGCTTTAAACTATTTCATCCAATGATAAATTTTCAATTTGTCATTTTGGAAAAAAACTTTGAATAAACCCATTTCATCCAATGGTAAATTTTCAATATGTCATTTTGGAAAAAAAACTTTGAATAAACCTCTTGTGTCACAAACTAGTCCAAATGCCCAAAATAAGTAAATGTGCAAAATTTTAACTACTTCAATGGAAATTCTTACATTATCTTTATCGATTCCCCATCCCCATCGACCTACAAGTATAGTCACACAATATAGTCTATGTGTTAAGAAAAAAATATTGCCTCACAATTCAATATATATATTCTACATTGTATTTAATACAAAAACTGTAAAATCTCTATTAACATATAAATGATTTAATGCTATTTCATAGAAAAAATTCTAGTTTTTCATCTTCTAAAACTTTAAGGTATACCCAAACTTCGTAAAACTATAGTAAAATATAAAATAATACAATATTTATCATTGATGATAACTCATCGTGCACAATTACAACTACCAACAATTAGCAATCTTCACAATTACAAAAGACCTCTCAATATATGTCACTATGTAAAACATCCCTATGTTGCAATGAACAACCTTCTATATGCAAAACAAAACTATGCACAAAATATTATGGATTCATAACACTCTTAAAACTATGATACATGTTATTCATTCCTAACCTATAAAGCCAAAACCTTCAAGGAGCCATTAAAACATAGAAACGAAAAGAAAATAACACTCCTCTTCAAACCATAATAAACCAAGCAACAACAACTACGCAAAACTAGTAAAACCTAGAAAAACCCTTTATCATAATAAGAATTGGAAAAGATAAATGAAAATTTCAAAAGGAAAACTCTCCTTTCAAAATTGAAAAGAAAATAAAAAGTGTTGATGCACAAAGGACAAAATGAAGCCTAGACTAAAGAGGAGACAACAACTAGGCAAAACCAGTAGAACCTAGACAAACCTTTATCATAATAAGAATTCAAAAAGATAAATGAAATTGCAAAATGAAAACTCTCATTTCAGAATTGAAAAGAAAATAAAGTGTTGATGCACAAAGGATAGAAAAAAATGTAGACTAAAGAATAGTTCGCTGAATATACCAACAATCAGAAACTCTTGTCACTTCCCCTACTATTTGCTAAGAAATTTCAATTTTTTTAAAGAAACATGTTTCAAAATGTAACTCACAAAATGTAATATAGCCCACTACTATAGCTTTAATAAAGAAAGCAACCACATTTCAACTTCTTCTTCTTTTTTTTGTCGGGAATGAAGCCGCATTTGACATCATTTCATTTTGAGATTAAAAGCAAAAACATTTAAAAAATATAATGTAATCCACTACTATATGGTTAAAAAAATGCAGCCACATTTCATCATTTTTTGGTTTACAATGAAGCGAGATTTGACACTATTTAAAAACAAAATGCAAAAATGTTTAACCATTGTGTTTTATCTAGATTAAAAATAAAACAAATATATATTTAAATAAATTAAAAATATATTAGTTATATTTATATCATAAATTAAAAAACAAAAACATCCCGTCCAAAAAAATCAAGAAAGCAAAATAAAAGATCAACGAAACCAAAACCATCCCAAAAAAAGGCAGATGATTGAAACACCGGAATATCAAGAAAGCACAAAACAATTTGTTTACAAAAAAAAAGTCTTCATAAATAAATTAAAAAAAACCTCGTGAATATCAATTTTTAATTATTGTTTTTCCTCGTAATAATAAATAATTTATATGTTTTAAGTCTTCTTTTGCTCATGCATAAATAGTAATATCATTTCTTAATTATTTTTTGCTCATAATAATAAATAAATAATTTTTTTGCTAAATTGTACATAGTCCTTTGCCTAGGATTAGTTCACAAAACTTGTGGGGACCAAACCTCCCCACCTAACTTCTAACCAGAGACATACTTATACCATTTTTAAATTATTCTTTTCATCACGTTTCTTTTTTTTAAACATCTTAAATAAATAATAACACCATTTACTTAATTATCTATTTTGTCATGTCTCTTTTTAAAAACATGATAAATAAATACTCATACTATTTCTTTAAATTTGGTTGGTATCATGTCTCTAAATAAGCATACCATTACATCCATTTTTCTCATGTTTCTTGTTAAAAACATGATAAATAAATACTAATAATATTTCTTTAAATTTTGTTGCTATCATGTCTCTAAATAAGCATACCATTACTTTCACACACGAACCAAGGCCACCTAAAAAATGTTAGGTTGGAACTTGATAATGACAACACAAAGTTCAATGCACTCACATGTTGTATCTTGTCCAATTTGTGCCATCATCTCAAACCTCGCCATGGCTTTATCTACAACTTTAAAATCCTCTACAAATACATCATACCTTACCTCAATATGATGGTGTAGGGCGGGGTAATTTGAAAATATGCAAGAAATTAAAAAAATTTCCATAATGAGCTTCAACAAACTATCCAATGTGCATATCATTGACACCCAAGACAGACAGGATGTAGTGCAAGCCAACTCCTTGATGGCCTTTTAGCTTTTTCCTTTAGAGGCATATAGTAGTGGATCTTACGAATGGTATTTTTATTTTAATTTTATATAATTAAAAAAATAAAAAAAAAATAAATAATTTATATAATTTTTTTTATATTAATATTATATGTAAAGATTTTAATAAATTAATTCATTCTTTTTTAATATCAATTTTATATGTTAACATTATTTTTGTTCATGAGAAAACACACTAGAGTTTTCTAAAAGTGGGTAAGTGTAGCTCAGAAAATCTTATTGTAATGTTTCTTTATGAATAAGGTTTGAAAATTTCTATTAATTTTATAAATTTTTTACTATCTCTATTTTATTTTTACTAACTTTATTCTTAAATAAAACATATTATTTTAATTTTATATCATTTTTTTATCTCCTTACCGAAATATTTACTTTTTCTTATTTTTTTTTTTTAAATAAAGTTTTCAATATATTGAATTTAGATTTATATATATCCATTTTAATAATTTTTTATGCATATCTAGGGTGTGACTTTTCCAGAGTTCCTCTTTCTGAAAGTGCTTCTTCCAAAATGTGTCTCTAGTTCCTACCTCAAATCGATGTCTCGGAGATGCTACTTTGGTATTTAATGTTTTTTATGTTATATTATATTTCCTGAAATCGATGTCTCACAGATGTTATGATGGTGTTTAATGTTTTTCATATTATATTATATTATAGTTTAAACATTTTTAATATATTAATTTTAATTTTACATATTAAAATTGGTTTACGTAGGCATTTTAATATATTTATTATAATTTTAAATATTCTTTTAAAGTTTTTGGAATATTTAAATATAGTTATTTTATATATATATAACTTTAACATTAGTCAAGTCTCACTGATAGAAGTAGTTGAGGTCACTAGCACAGTTGGGTGAGGATGGGTCTAGTTAGCAAGGCCACCTAAGATCAAACCTCAGGCAGGAGGTTGTGCTAAAATCAAATCAACCTGGAGTTGGATCGGTCCACGGCTATGGTTTCTCAAGCCTGAAAGAACACACACAACATTAATATTATTTTTGAAAAATGAGTTCAAATTACTTAAACATGAGTAATATAATGTTTATTTAGAAAATAGAATAGGAAATTTTAGATAATATTTTTAGCATATTATTTGTTTGGAAAATAAAGTTTTAATTTTTACATTAATTTAATAATATAACAATTGTTAGGAAAATAGAGTTTTAAATTTTGCATAAATTTTATAACGTAGTACTTGCTCATAAAATTTTGAATACATTTGTAAAAATGATGTTGCTAAATATAAATGGAGTATCGAAGTTTCTTGATTCTTAGGCTAGATAATCTGTCTTAGGCTAGATTAGGCTAGCCTAATCTAGTCTAATATAGAGTAGCCTAATCTAGCCTAATCTAGCCTAGATTGACATATGTTAGCCTAATCTAGCCTAGCCTAGCCTAGCCTAACCTAGCCTAATCTAGCCATGCCTAACCTAGCCTAATACATCCTAGTCTAATCTAGCCTAATCTAGTCTAGCCTAGCCTAGCATAATCTAATCTAGCCTAATCTACCATAATCTTGCTTAATCTAGCCTAAACTAACCTAGCCTAATCTAAACTAGCAATCTAGCCTAGCATAGTCTAGCCTAGTCTAGCCTAGCCAAGCCTAGCCTAGTGTGGCCAACACTAGCCTAGCCTAATCTAACCTTCCCTGGCCTAACCTTGCCTAGCCTAATCTACCCAAATCTACCTTAATGCATCCTAGCCTAAGCTAGCCCAGCCTAACCCAATCTAGCCTAGCATAGCCTAATCTAGCCTAGCCTAAGCCTATTCTAATCTAGCCTAGCCTAATTTAGCCTAATCTAGCCTAGCGTAATTTAGCATAATCTAGGCTAATCTTGCCTGCCCTAGCCCAATGTAGTCTAGCCTAGCCTAATCTAGCATTTTCTAGTGCAGCCTAGCCTAGCCCAGCCTAGTCTAATCTGGCCTAACCTAGTCTAGCCTAGCCTAGCCTAGTCTAATATGGCCTAGCCTAGTCTAACCTAGCTTAGCCTAATCTAGCATAGCCTTATCTAGCCAAATCTAGCCTATCCTAACGTAATCTAGCCTATCCTAACCTAGCCTAGCGTAATATATCCTAATCTAGTCTAACCTAGCATTGAATAATCTAGCATAATCTAACCTTAGCAAATCTAACATATCCTAGCCTAACCTAGCCTTATATAGCCTAGCCTAACCTAGCCTAGCCTAGTCTAATCTAGCGTAGCCTAATCTATCCTAATCTAGTCTAATATAGTGTAATCTAGCCTAGCATAATTTAGCCTAGACAGTCTAGCCTAATCTAGCTTACCTAGCCTATCCTAATATAGCCTATCTTAATCTAACCTAGCCTAGCCTACCATAGTGTAATGTAGCATAATCTAGCCAGGCTTAATCTTGCCTAATCTAGACTAATCTAGCCTAATCTAATCTAGCCTAGCCTAGCCTAATCTAATAGCCTAAGCTACCCTAGTCTAATCTAGTCTAAGCTAGCCTAATCTAATCTAGAAAAATCTAGCCCTATCTAATCTAGCCTAGCATAATCTAGTCTAATCTAATCTAAGCCTAATCTAACCTAGAAAAATATAGCCTAATGTAACCTAATCTAGCCAGCCTCACCTAGCCTAGCCTAGCTGAATCTAGCCTAGTCTAGGCTAGCATACCCTAGCCTAGGTTAGCCTATTCTAATCTAGCCTAATCTAGCCTATCCTAACTTAGACTAGTTTAGCCTAGCCTTTCCTAGTCTAGCCTATCCTAGTCTCACCTAGCCTAACCTAGTCCCACATAGCCTAGCCAAGTTTAAACTAGCCTAATCTAGTCTAGCCTAGCCTAATCTAGCCTAGCCTAATCTATCCTATCCTAATCTAGCCTAGCCTAGTCTAATGTAACCTAGTATAGCCTAGCCTAATCTAGCTTAACTTAATATAGCCTAGCCTAATCTATCATAATCTAGTATAACTTAATCTAGCCTAGGCTAGTCTAGCTTAGCCTAATATAGCCTAATCTAGCTAGCCTAGCGTAGCCTAATCTAGCCTCGCCTAATCAGTTTAGCCTAGCCTAGCCTAATCTAGCCTAATCTAGCCTTACCTAACCTAACTTAGCCTAGCCTATCATAGCCTAATATAATCTAATCTAGGCTAATCTAGCCTAGCCAAATCTAGCCTATCCTAATCTAGGCTAGCATAGCCTAGCCTAGCCTAATCTAACCTAGCATAGCCTAGGCTAGCCTACTCTAAACTAGCATATCCTAGCATAGCATACCCTAGCCTAATCTAGCCTAGCCTAGCCTAGCCTAGCCTAATCTACCTCAGCCTAATCTAGCCTAGCCTAGTCCAGCCTAGCTCAATCTAGCCTAATCTAGTCTAGCCTTACCTAGCCTAGCCTAATGTAGCCTAGCCTAATCTAGCGTAGGATAGCCTAGGATAGCCTAGCCTAACCTAGCATAATCTAGTCTAGCCTAATATAGTCTAACCTAATCTAGTCTAGCCAAATCTAGTCTAGCCTTTCCTAGCCTAGCCTAATATAGCCTAGCCTAATCTAGCCTAAACTAGCCTACCCTAGCCTAGCCTAGCCTAATATAGCCTAGCCTAATCTAGCCTAAACTAGCCTAAACTAGCCTAGCCTAGCCTAATCTATCTAGCTTAGCCTATCCTACACTAAAATAACTTTCCCTAGCCTAGCTTAACCTTAACTAGCTTATCCTAAACTAGCCTAGACTAACCTATCCTAAACTAGATTATCCAACATAGCCTATCACATGTCTAATCTAGCCTAAACTAGTCGAACATAACCTAACATAGCCTAGCTTAGCCTAGCCTAACTTAAACTAGCCTAACTTAACCTAGCCTAGCCTAATGTGTCCTAAACTAGATTAGCTTAGCGTGTCCTAAGCTTAGCCTAGGCTAGGCTAGCATAAACTAGCTTGGCCTTCTCTACCCTATCCTAGCCTTGCCTAAGGTAGCCTACTCTAGCCTACCCTAGCCTACCCTACCCTATCATACCCCAGAATAGCCTAGACTAAGCTAGCTTACTATAGTCTAGCCTATCCTAAAATACAAATTGTTAGAAATGTTCAAGCTTAAACATTTCAGATTACCTAGCCTAGCCTTCCCTGCCTGAGCCTAGCCTAATCAACGCTGCCCTAACGTGGCCTACTGTAGCCTAGCCTTCCCTGCCTCAGCCTAGCATAACCAACCCTACCCTATCGTGCCCTATCGCAGCCTAGCCTATCTACCATAGTGTAGCCTAGCCTAGCCTACCCAACCCTACAATAGCCTAGCCTAGCATAGCCTAGCCTACCCACTCTACCCTACCCTACCCTACCCTAACCTACCCTATCCTAGCCTAAAATACAAATTCTTAAAAATATTTAAGTTTAAACATTTCACATCACCTAGCCTAGCCTTGCCTACCCCAGTCTAGCCTAGCCAACCCTACCCTACCCTTCCCTACCGTAGACTAGCCTATCTATCCTAGCCTACCCTACCCTAGCCTACCCTACCCTACAATATCCTAGGCGAGCCCACCCTACAATAGGCTAGGCTAGCCTACCCTACCATAGGCTAGCATAACCTAGCTTACTTACCATAGCCTAACATACCCTACATTAGCCTACCCTAGCCTACCCTAGCCTAACCTACCCTACCATAGTTTAGCCTACCTACCCTAGCCAAGCCTACCCTACCCTACCCTACAATAGTCTACCCTAACCTAACCTACCCTACCCTACCCTACCCTACCCTACCATACATGAAATTAGCATTGCCTAACTTCGCCTACCCTCTCCTACCCTACCTTATCTTAGCCCAGCTTACCCTAGCCTACTGTAGCCTACACTTACCTATCCTGCTCTGCCCAAGCTTAGCCTAGCTAGCCTACCCTACGTTATGCTACCCTACACTACCACAGTCGAGCTTTGCCTACCCTACCCTACACTACCACAGTCGAGCCTTGCCTACGCTACCCTACCCTACCATAGACGAGCCTTGCCTACCCTACCGTACCTTAACCTACCCTAACCTGCCCTGGCCTACCCTACCCAACCCTAACCTACCAAGCCTAACCTACCTAACCTACCTAGCCTACCTAACCTACCCTAGCCTAGCCTACCCTAGCCTAGCCAACCCTAGCCTACCCTAGCCTACCTAGTCAACCCTATCCTACCCTAGCCTACCTAACCTCACCTACCCTCCCTAACTTACCATAACCTAGCCTACCATAGACCACCTAGCCTACCCTAACATAACCTAGCCTAGCCTATCCTACCCTAGCCCGCCCTATCCTAAGCCTACCCTAGCCTACCTAAGCCAAGCATATCGCATCGTAGGCTAGCCTAGCCTACCTTAGCCTAGCCTACCCTAGCCTAGCCTACACTGCCCAGCCTAGTCTACACTAAACTAGCCTACCATACCCTCGACTACCCTAGCCTACCCCACCATAGCTTAGTTTAGCCTAGTTTACCTACCCTAGTTTAGCCTAGACATTCCTACAATACCCTGCCCTGCCCTATCCTAACTTAGCCTATCTAAGCCTACACTACCCTGCACTATCCTAGCCTTGCTTAGCTTACTCTACCCTACCCTACGCTACCCTTGTCTAACCTATCCTACCCTACCCTAGCTTAGCTTAGCCTAGCCTAAACTATCCTAGCGTATCATAGCCTACCTTACGCTACGCTACCGTACACTAACATATCCTTGCCTAGCCTAGCCTAGCCTAGCCTAACCTAGCCTAGCCTAGCCAACCCTAACATACACTTGCCTACCCTAGCCTACCCTAGCCTAGCTAGCATAAACTACCCTATCCTACCTAACCTACCTAGCCTACCCTAGCCTACCCTAGCCAAGCACACCCTACCCTATGCTAGCCTACCCTAGCCTACCTAGCCTCGCCTACCCTACCTAGCCTAGCATAACATAGCCTATGCCCCAGCATAACATAGCCAACCCTAGCCTACCCTATCATACTCTATCCTAAGCCTAGCCTAGCCTAGCCTACCTAAGACTATCCCATCCTACCCTATCCTATCCTACCTTAGCCTAGCCTATGCTAGCCTAGCCTAGCCTATGCTAGCCTAACCTAGCCCATCCTACCCTAGTCTACCCTAGCCTATGTTAGCCTATCCTACCCTAGCCTAACCTACACTGCCCTAGCCTAGCCTATTCTAACCTAACCTAGCCTAACCTATCCTACCCTAACATATCCTAACCTACATAAGCCTAGCGTAGCCTCGCCAATCCTAACCTACCCAAGATTATCTTAACTAGTGTACCCTGACCTATCCTACCCTAACATAGCCCACCCTAGCCTACCCTATCCTACCCTAGCTTACCCTATCCTACCCTGGCCTAACGTACCCTAGCTTAGCCTAGCCTAGCCTACCCTATGTAGCCTACACTAGCCTAGCCTACCCTAGCCCAGCCTAGCCTACCTTAGCTTACCATAGCCTACTTAGCCTACCCTAACCTACGTTAGTCTACCCTAGCTTACCTATCCTAGCCTAGCCTAGCCTACCCTAGCGTACCTTACCCTACCCTACCCTAACCTACCCTACCTTAGCATAACCTACCCTATGCTATGCTACTCTACCCTACCCAACCTAGCCTAACACACCTAGCCAAGCCTACCATACGCTAGCCTAGCCAAGCCCACTTAGCCGAGCAAAGCCTACCTAGCCTGCTCTACCCTACCCTAGCCTACTTTACCTAGCCTAGGCTAGCATAGCCTACCTAGCCTATCGTAGCCTAGCCTACCTAGCATTGCCTAGCCTACCTAGCCTAGGCTAGCGTAGCCTAACCTAACCTCTCCTAGCCTAGCCTAGTCTAGCCTAGTGTAATCTACTTAGCGTAGCCAAGCCCACCTAGCCTAGCCAAGCCTACCCAGCGTACTCTAACCTACCCCAGTCTACCCTACCCTACCCTACTCTATCCTAGCCTACCCAGCATAGCTTAGCCTACCCTACTCTACCCTGGCCTAAGCTACCTAGCCTAGCCTACGTAACCTACCCTAACCTACCCTACCTAGCGAAGGTAGCCTACCTTACCCTACCCTATCCTAGCCTAACCTACCTTATGCTACCTAACCTACCCTGCCCTACCTAGCGCACCCTAGCCTACGCTACCCTACCCTACCCTAC
>APFE030339019.1:0-109041 GCA_000404065.3 Pinus taeda
TCCAACAATTGGTATCAGAGTAGGTCCTTCAGAAGAAGCTTGATCGCTTGAAGGAAGATCTTTCATCATGAGAAACTAAGAGAGGAAGCATCAATCAGACCACCGATTTTTGATGGGACAAACTTCATATACTGGAAGGTAAGAGTTACTGCCTATCTTCAATCTCTTGGTACTGAAGTCTGGGATATCATAGATACAGGGTATACTTTTCCATCAACGACTCCTACAGATCCGGCTGAGAAGAAGAAATATGAAACAAATGCAAAGGCGATCAATACTCTTCTAGGATGTCTATCTCAATCAGAATTCGTGAAGGTTATGCAGTTTAAATCCGCAAAGGAAATATGGGACAAGATTGTTTTGAGCTATGAAGGAGATGATCAGGTAAAACGAGCAAAACTTCAAACCCTCAGGATTCAGTATGAAAATCTCAAGATGTATAATGATGAAAGTGTGGCTAATTATTTTCTTTGTGTAGATGAGATTGTTAATTGTATGAAAAATTTGGGTGAAGAAATAAAAGAGGCTGTTGTGGTTGAAAAAGTTCTAAGATCTTTGTCCTCTAGATTTGAATCTAAAGTTTCTGTTATAGAAGAAAAGGAGAATCTACAAAATCTTAAAATGTCACAGCTGCACGAAATTCTAACTGCTTATGAAATGAGGAAAGGAGGTCCATCAGACAGGAGAGTAGCTGCCTTCAAGGCTTCAGGCAAAGGAGAGTAATATGAGTCAGGACACGTGTCAGTAGAAGAAGAAGAATCAAATTTTGTCAGAAAGCTTCAATGGGGTACTGGAAGATTCAGAGGTAAGTTACCTTTCAAATGTTTTGCTTGTGGAAGAGTAGGTCACTATGCTGCCAAATGTCCTCATAAGGATAAGATTGACAAGGGAAAGGAATCTTTTAGATGGAACAAGAAACAAAATGCAAATAAGAGAAGCTATTACACTCATGAAGATAGTGATGGTCTATCAAATAGCGATGAAGTTGAACGAGGTAATCACTATAAACTTTTAATGGCCTTTGAAGATGATGATTACTTGGATGCTATAGATGTGGATGGTTTTTATGAAGAGATTTCTAGACTCAAAACATGTTTAGAAGAAAAGAATGTGATCATTGATACTCTGCAATTTCAACTTGATGAAAAAGAAAAATTTCTTGAGAAGTTAGAATGTGAAATTGTTGGCCTTAGAAAAGAAATTGAGAAAACAAAGGCCCTTAATCTTAAATTTGTTAAAGGATCTAAAACTCTAGATGAGATTATCAGTGTACAACGTTCCCCTCTAATCAAGACAGGTCTGGGGTATAATGGAGAGGCATCTCAAGCTTCCTCCTCCAAAAGTTATCTTGATGCAGCAAGAAGGAGTGAGCAAAGGCATAATAGAAATCATCAGGTAAATCAGGGACAGTCTTCCTCAAGGACGAACAAAGACTATCAAGAAAATCGGGGGCATGCTACCTTAAATTCAAACAGAAGCTATAACCAGCCACAGGTAAAATCTTCACAATTTTCTTCAAGAATGGATGGTAGTAGAAATTACAATCGGTTGGATGATAGTCGAAAAAATTTCTTCAATGGCCAATGTTTTTCTTGCCATAACTTTGGTCACAAAGCAGCTCAATGTGTTGCCTATAAGACAATCATGACTAGAGAAGATCAAAAACAAAGAAGTATGCCTGCAATCACGAAGAGGACATATAACAACTTCTCTGCCCTTGAAAGTGAAATTGAATGTTCTATTTGTAATAATTTTTGTCATGAAGATTCTGAATGCAGGAGCAAGTTTTGGAAGACAACTCAGAAGGAACAAACCTCAAGTGCCAAAACATGGAGAATGAAGGAACCACAACCAGAAAGATGTGGGATAGCTTTATATGTAGAAGGACAGGAAAACCAATGGTACATCGACAGTGGATGTTCGAAGCATATGACAGGTGATAAAGAAAAACTTGAATCATATACTGCTTTAAAAAAGGGAAAGAAAGTTTCTTTTGGAAATGATACCCCTGCAGCCATAAAAGGAAAAGGCATTGCTCAGTTGAAAGAAAAGGTCAAAGCTGGAAATGTTTTGTATGTTGATGGCTTGAAGCATAATCTATTGAGTGTCAGTCAGATGTGCGATAATGGAACCAAGGTAATATTTCGATCAGATGGGTGTAGTGTTCGTGGTCTTGATACAGGAAGAACAATTCTCAAAGGCAGAAGAGCTCCAAATAATCTATACATATTTGAAGAAGGAGAACAACAATGTTATTTGAGCAAAAATGATGAACGTTGGTTATGGCACCGGAGGTTGGGGCATCTAAGCTTTTCACAAATAAGGAAAACATGCAAATACCAGGCAGTTCGTGGTCTTCTAGACATCAAAATTCCAGACAACACCATATGTAAATCATGTCAGTTTGGGAAGCAAACCAGAACTAACTTCCCTGAGAAGTAAGGATCTACCAGTAGGCCTCTTGAGATAGTGCATACAGATGTATGTGGTCCATTTAGGACAAGGTCACCTCGAGGAGAAGAATTCAAAAAATTCCAATCCTTCAAAGCCTTGGTTGAAAATGAATTAGATTACAAAATCAAGTGCCTCAGGTCCGATAGAGGTGGGGAGTTTACCTCAAATGAATTTTTCGATTTCTGTGAAGATAATGGAATAAGAAGGGAATTCTCTACAGCTAGGACTCCTCAGCAAAATGGAGTGGTGGAAAGGATGAATAGAACAGTCCAACAAATGGCTCGTGCTATGCTTGATGAGTCTGGAACTCCCGCAACCTTCTGGGGTGAAAGCTTGCATATGCGCGGTTGTTATTCCTCAACAAGACAAATGTGCTAAGTGAACACACTCAAACTCTGCATGAGCTCTGGTATGGTAACTCTTAAGATAAAGCATTTCAAGAATTTTGGGAGCAAATGCCTATATAGAATAGCTGATGACAGTTGGATAAACTTGAACCCAGAGCAGATGAAGGCATTCTCCTTGGTTATTCTCCCTACAACAAAGCATATAAGTGTTATAATAAAATACTTGGAAGAATTGTCGACAGCATTGATGTAGTGGTTGATGAAAAAGGATACATCCCTAGGCAAGTAAATCATGAAGATATCGAAGAGGATGAAGACTACTCTCCAAACCAGACAGATGATGAAGAAGAACCTCAAGAGGCACCAGAGGAATGTATAAGGATAGAAGAAAGGACTCCATCTAGGTAAGTTCAGAAGAATCATCCAGAATCTTAGATTTTGGGGCAGAAAGAAGCAGGTGTACAAACTAGAAGAATAATTGCAGAAGCCTCAAGCTATTTGGCATTTCTCTCCTCCACTGAGCCACAAAATGTAAAAGAGGCATGCAAAGATGAATGCTAGATCAAGGCAATGGATGAAGAACTTGAGCAGATTGAAAAGAACAACACTTGGGAGTTGGTTCCTAGACCAAAAGATAAGAATGTCATAGGGACAAAATGGATCTTCAAGAACAAGTTGAACGGAAATGGGGATTTTATTAGAAACAAGGCCAGACTTGTTTGTAAGGGTATGCTCAACAAGAAGGAATAGACTTTGAAGAAAATTTTGCTCCTGTTGCTAGACTTGAGGCCATTTGAATGTTCCTTGCTCTCTCAAGCTTTCAAAAGTTCAAAGTTTTCCAAATGGATGTGAAATCAGCCTTTCTGAATGGGATTGAGAAGAAGAAGTGTATATTGAGCAACCAAATGGTTTCATCCTTGGGAATGATCCAAATCTTGTATGCAGATTAAAAAAGGCTCATTACAGTCTTAAACAAGCTCCAAGGGCTTGGTACTATCATTTGGACATATATCTTCATCAACAAGGTTTTTCAAAAGGATCAGCAGATAGCAATCTTTATATAAAAATTGAAAATAACAAATTGCTAATACTTGTTGTGTATGTAGATGATATCATCTTTGGTAGCAACGAAGAAGCTATGAGTCAAAACTTTTCCTTGGTGATGCAGAAGGAATTCGAAATGTCTTTGCTTGGAGAACTGACATATTTTCTTGGTTTACAAATCCAACAAAATAAAGGCGGTATCTTTTTATCTCAAACCAAGTATCTCAAGCAGATCTTGAAGAAGTATGGCATGGAAGATTCGAAATCAGTATGCACTCCTATGGTCATAGGATGCAGCCTCAGTACAAATGATGAATCAACACCAGTGCATCAACCAACCTATAGGTCCATGATTGGAACTCTGCTCTATTTAATAGGTACCCGACCAGACATCATGCATGCAGTAGGAATGGTTGGAAGATTTCAGGCAAATCCTAAGGAAACTCATCTTCAGGTAGTAAAGAGAATTTTCAAGTATCTTCAAGGAACTAAAAACTATAGCCTATGGTATCCTAGATATGTGGATCTCACTCTTCATGCTTATACAGATGCAGATTGGGCTGGAAGCGTGGATGACAAAAAAAGCACTAGTGGTGGTGCATTCTTTATGGGTTCTAGATTAGTATCTTGGTTTAGCAAGAAACAGAGTTCTATTGCATTATCTATAACTGAAGCAGAATATGTGGCTGCTGCATCCTGTTGCACTCAACTCCTTTGGATGATGCAAACCTTGCAGGATTTTCAAATCACTTGTACACCACCTATCTCCATCTTATGTGATAATACAAGTGCAATAATCATTTCAAAGAACCCAATCATGCATTCAAAGACCAAGAACATCCCAATCAAGTATCACTTTCTCCGGGAACAAGTGCTAGAACAAAAGGTAAAATTGGAATATGTTCCCTCCAAGGAACAAGTTGCTGATATTTTCACCAAACCATTGCCTAGGCAGACATTTGAATACCTTAGACAGAAGCTGGGGGTTGTTGATGCATCATCCTATTGTTGAATCTTGTCTGTTGTACGCAGGTGGATACACGTACATTTCTGGTCTATGTGGGTCGAATGGGTCTATCAGAGATCATCTAGCACAGGGTTAAGGGGAGCATATATTCTTCTAATGATGCATTGTTGGCATTATCTTAGAAGTCCTTGGTTTTATTTATTAAGAGTTTTCTGGTGGAGTAGATCAATGTGTGCTGGTCTGAAGGTTGATTCTGCTGATAGTTGTTCTTGTCTCTATGTCATGTACTTGTTTTCATATTAAGGTCATGTAACGGCTTATTTTGGTTTCCCCACTATGCCTAGGTTGAATGAGTTTTGTCTATCTTGTGTATTCCCACTTGGATGGGATATCGATGTATGTATGAGTCTTGATGATAGGAAGGTTACTTATAATGTATGGAGTCATGTTATTTCTTGTAGAACATCTTTTTGCAGACAACATTTCAGCACAGAGCATATACAAAAGCGGAGCTTGTCCAGAATTTTCAACAGGTACTCAGGGGGAGTATGGTAGTCCACCCCTTTGCCCTTGATGTCCAAGGGGGAGAGTGAATGGTTGTTGTTGCCATCAAGTCCAAAGGGGGAGATTGTTGGCATTATGATACATATGTTTTACTTGATGGCAACCCACTCATCTCAGATAATAAATTATAGTGCAGCAAAGTTCACGCACTTTCATGCAGAGAAAAGTTCCTTTCATGCAGAGAAAAGTTCACACACTTTCATGCAGAGAAAAGTTCACGCACTTTCATGTAGAGAAAAGTTGCTGCTTTCATGCAGAGAAAAGTTCACGCACTTTCATGCAGAGAAAAGTTCACACACTTTCATGCAGAGAAAAGCGCACGCTCATGGGAAATCTTATGTTTGGTTCATGGTATTAGTCCGATAGTTTTTGATCCTATGGTTTTGGTCTGTGGTATTTAGTCCTTGGTATTTGAACCTATGGTTTTGGGCCATGGTATCTCATCATAAGTGATGATCCCAAGTATTGGGTCCATGGTATTGAATTATTATGGTTTTTAGTTCGTGGTATTGTGAAAGGCCTAAGGCTATAAAAGAGGAAGGAGATCATTTGGCAAGGCATCTTTTGAATAATTGAATATTTGATAAAGTGCTAGATCTGGAATACTGTGATTGGGTTATGGTGCAGATCTCGATTTGAATGAAGAAGGAACCTGAGCGCAAGGAGAAGGATAATTTCTATTGATGGGTCAAAATCTTAAGCCTGGAATAGTGGTATCTCTATATGATTTTGATCTGTGATATGTGGCGCACGCTTGATCTATAAATATGATAATCTGGGTTAACTAATATCTGAATGTTTGAAAGAATGAATTTATAGATCTGCATGCAGGTTTCTGAATAGTGAAGTAGCGTACATCTATTGATTTATGTTCTAGTTGCTTCTGTTTATTGCTACAATGTTCTGGGTTCAGAAGTGGGGTGTGATTACCGTTATTATGGTCTGAGTACAGTCGTCAGAGAAGTGTTTATTTTGATTCAGTTTGATTGGTGGAAAGGTGATTGGTTGATGCAGAAATTCTTGATGTTTGATTGATGTTATTTGTGGATCCAATCTAAAAATTTATGAAACGTGGTCCCTGGAAGGAAGAGAAGGTTGTAGTCTTCTGCAGGTAGCAGCCTGCGTACTAGTATCTCAACTAGTACAAGAAATAAGGGGGTTAGCTCCCTTCCAGGAGAAGCTGGAAAACGAGAGAGGGTTGTAGCTCTCTGCAGGTAGCAGCTTGCGTACTGGTAAAGGACTACACCAGTACAAAATCATTGTAAAAAGAAGTTTTTAATTGAAAAGATAGAGACATATTACAGCAGGTGGTTTTCACCCACATTGGGTTTCCACCTTATATCTTGTGTTCTTGTGTGTGATTGTCTTCTACTCTATTTTTCTGTTCCTGGTTACTGTTTATATGATCCTGATGCATAGATTAATGTTCAACATATGTATAATATTTTAAATTAGAAGTCTGTATGGTATACGCAGGTGTCCTTATCTGTAGTTGCATATATACGCAGTTTTCTCTAACTGAAGTAGTGTATATGTTCTGGGTTTGAAAAAGAAAATAGTTGACTAGATCATATTGATTCACCCCCTCCTCTCAGTATTATTTCCAACAACAAATATCTTCCACTTCTATCCTGAGTGGCATCTGGTCAATCATAAATGCATCATCCTCGATACTCCAGTAATCAATGAGCATCTCAAGCAGATGTGTCTTTGCTTTCATATTTGGCAGTTTGAAGAATTTTAGCAAACCACATCCCCGTAAGGCATCCAAAGCATTAGGATCATTCATGACCTCATCATCCACTGCAGTATGCTCTCTTTCTCGCCAAGTGACAGGCATCATGAAGAGAAAATGATTTTAGACTGTTAGTTTTTTTGTTTGAAATCTTCATGGCGTATATGCAAATCCATTTACATACAGTCGCGTGTAGGGCCCGCCTGTACGCGAGTTTCATATTTCCAACCCGTATATATGCCGTGGTGAAATTTTTGACAAAAAATTCAATGGTAAAACATAAATTAAAAATTCTAAAACTAGTCACAATTGATTGCAAGACAAGTATAAGAGTTACCTAGGGGTTTTGGAAGAATCTGAACGGTTGAATCTAGAGTATGGAAAGTTTGCTCCTTTTGCTCCACTTTTCTGCTCTCAAACTCAAATGGTGAAAATGGTGAGTCCAAAATCTCTTTTATAGGCTTTGAAAATGCAAATTTTTTTCAAAACTTGATTTTGTTTGGTCTCATGTAACTTTTAACTTGGGAGCTTGGAATGTCGAGAATGGTTTTACTTTTAGGACATTTTGGATGTTTTTTCAATGGTTTCGAGACAGTGTCACGACTGCTGACCTGTCATGGTAGGTATCGTTTTATCACTGGCATATAGGTTAGGGAAGCCATTTTTTCCATTACATTATGCATACTAGCCTCCATTTGTTGATACACTTGCCATAGGGTCGATCCCATCGTGTTATAGTTCGTAAACCATTTTCACTCGCCGATTCTTTAAATCATGACACGATGGTAGAGGCCATCCTTTACATGGGAAACGTAGTTAGTGCCTCACTGACATTTGTTGCCCATGCTGCTCTGATCTGTGTAGGCTTGGGAGTCCTCTGTAGTCCCACCATGACTTATGCGATGAAGACCCATTCCTCTTTGTTTCTTCACTTTGTTCTGGCCATATACCCTAGAGGCTGCTTTGTGTTGAGTTGTACTATTGCATTGCATTTTGACCATTTGCACCTTTTGGCCTTGAGCAGGCTTCACTTGGACTCGTGTTTAAGCCAAATTTTGACCATGATGACTGCAAAATAAAACTTGCATACCTTTAACTTCTGCAACTCAACACACCTTGACCAGTGGAAGGAACACACCTTTGAGTGTCTTTGACCAGTTTTTGCCTCCCTGCATTGAGCATAGGAATGTTCCAAACCTAGGAACTAGATCATCTGTTTCACCAACACTCGTTCTTTCCACTGTACTATATCATTCTTTTATTCCTTTTCCAGGTTAAAAGGAAAAGACAAAAAAATTATATATTCCAAAAAGTGCGGGAACGGGACAATATTTCCAGTTATTGTTGGCAGCTAGAGTCAATCATGTCGCCCTTGAACAAAGCACTCAAAAGCAAAGTCTCCTCCATTTGGGCGGGATTTAGTTTGACTTAGGTACGCCTTAACCTTGTTATTGAGTCAGTTCTCCCCCGATTGGTTATCTCTTCCAATCATATGGAGAGTTTGTTTGTGCCTCCTGCACAACGAGCTTATACAAATTCATCATATGCTACCACATAGTCACATTGAGTCGTGCTTTTGTTCAAGGGAAGTTAGCCTGAATCGGCCTCTCTGCGGTGTCTCTTGACTCATTTTTCAGTCAGCCATCCCTAGTTGTCAGTATCATGTCTATCATCACATCAGCTATATTGGTCCTTTACTCGTGCTGGTTTGAGAAGGTCTCCATTGACTTCTTGTTGTCAGGTCTTGTCCTTATCGACGACGACATCTTGCTTTGAGGATAGGCCTAGAGCGCGCACCCTGGCCCTATTTTCATTATTGATAGGTCACCTTATGCTCAGCATCGATCAATATAATGGGTCTTTGACTGAGTGGTTTCCCTTATGTTCGACATCAGCTTACATTATCACATATTGGGATTCGTGCAGTACCTTGGTTTCCATTTGACCCTATTGGTGGATACCTCGCCTCCGTGTCAGCTTTCATTATTGGTTGGTTCAGAGGGTTTCTGTCGTGCGCTAGCCACATCTTGTGTATGCCGGAAACGTACTTCGGTCGGGTTACTAAATCTTTTTCATCTAATTCCTTCCAGATTATTGGCCTATGGGTTACATGCGCACTAGATTGATGAAGGATGCCTTCCTTTTAGCGGATCTTTCCCTATCGACGTCGACTCATTGCTCTAGGGAAAAGATCTAGAGTCCATTTGGCAGTACCTTGGGGTTTGCAGTCATTAGTTGCAGATCCTTCGCTATCGATAGAGGGAAACCATCATTGTCTCCTGATTGATAGATTCTTACAGGTGTTCGACTTCAGCTCATCTATTCACACTTGTTAGATTGTACTGGGTACCTTGACACTCATTATCATTATCAATGCGTAGTCTCGCGTTTGTTAACGGTATACATCAATGACCGGTAATCAAACGATTTCTCACATGGTCATCTTCAGATCATTTATTCCCTTGCTGTAGAAATGTAGCACAGTGGTCGGTGAAGACCTCAGGTTGTATCAACATTCATTGGTACACTTGACAGTTGCTCCTGTTGCTGCTAGTTGGTACCACTCCACCTTATATGTTGCAGTCATTCATGGCAACATTTTATATGCTGGCACCTGAGTTTGCAGTGTAGTACCATCTTATTCCATCATGTTCATTTGGTACTTTTTGGGATCAGTCTTTGATATCAGTGATCCGCTTCATCCTTCAACATCATTGACATTCTTATATGTGACATTTAGTCATGTACTTGTTCGATCGTGATTAGATGATCCATTATGTATTTTACAAACTTTTATACTTGTATACTTAGTGGATCTGCTTGTACTTGATATGCGGACATGCTGTACTTCTTCTGAGCATGGGTATGCCCGCCTTAGACAGTGTTTCTTTCTTATATCCTTTTGTGGCTTGGCAGGCTGAACTCTGGTGAAGTCCTTCTCGATTTTTGACAGATTTCCTTTCCATGTACTTGCATAATACATTTTGGCCATCATGTACCCCTTCTAACCTCATATATTAGGGGGCATCTGTTATAGCTCCAAATCTCACTCTTGAGGTTTGTGATGTTGCACTCATGGCTTAGGGTAACCCCTCCTTCTAGACCTGGTCCAAAACTAAAAAAATAGTGTTTTATTCCCTATACGCGACATTGCTCTGAGCTAAGCGCATGTGTCCATGGGTCTGTGTATACCCAACCGGCATATATGTCTTAAAACACTTAAAAAAAAATCTCCTTAATTTCGGGCGGACATCACGGGTTTTACTTGTTGATTACCTGTTAGTGCCCGTGGCCCAACTGTTCCCAACGAATTCCCAACTAAAAAACTACTTTGGGAAAAGTATAAAAAGGCTTCAATGGGAAGGCCTAAGGAGGAGAGAAGAGAGAAAGATTACTATGCTGAGAGTTCCCTGACCAGGTCTGAAGATCCTTGTGCCTCCTGCACTTCCCTCCTTTTTACAAGAAACCCTTGTTTCCTTGTGTGATGATGTCTATCTACCACTTGAGATATCATGGAGTAAGTCATGGAAGGAGTTTGTTAAAGGCTTGAGACTGGATGAATCTAGAGGACGGTTCCGCTTGGAGCCTGCGAAAGCACGACTCAGGTGAAATTATTCCTTTCTGTACTTTATTTGTTTATAATAAAAGAAACACTTGTCTTTGTTCCTGATATAAATCTTCTTCATGTTTATGATATCTATGTTATGATTCATATATGAATGGTTGTTTTAATTGTATAACTAACTACCTTTCAATATACTATGAAGACGATTTCTTTATGATGTTTAGTCCATATACTGCTGTACTTTCTTGAATTGATTGTTTTGCAGGCCGAAGGAGCAAAAGGAACTCCAAGAGGGTTTGGACCCTGGAAGGATCTTCTAAAACGAAGGACCTTAGGTACACCCCTTATCATAGAGTTTGCTTACATTAGCATTATGGTTGTATGGAATGTGTGTTTCTTTGTATAGATAACCTCCAATCTACTAAGGTATCAACCCAAGACCCTACAGGAATTTATCCCTTAACATTGGCTTAAATCACTGAAATTAGCTGCATATTTTGAGCAAAAACCCAATTCAGTTTCACTCCCTGGCCCATCGCATTGTCTGTAACTGGCAGCATGTATGCATCACACCTCCCATGTGTTGTAGGTGAGATGCATCCCTGTTTCCCTGAAGGACATGTGTGATGACTGAGTGATACTATTTCTCTCTTTGAAATTTGGTTTTTCCTCCTTGCTTTCATCTCTATTCAGTAGTTTTGTTGCTCATGATCAGTATATCATTGCTGAAGCCTCTTTTGTTTACATTATTGAGCCTCCATTGATTTGGATTAGTAAATGTTTTTATGTATTTGTCCTTCATTTACAGTCCTTCGTCAAAAGTAGCTTACATCGAACTGTCGTTTTTTGATACAAAAGTGTCGTAACTATCATTTTGAGTCAAAAAGAAGAGTGTCGTAAAGTCTTCCTCTTCTAGATAGTTGATTGTACTTTTTCCATTGTATTTGATTTGAATTGTTAATATTTGAAGTGTTGAAAGTAGTTTTCTATTCGAAATTGAAAAGTGTCGTTTTAGTCTTCCTTTCATTTTGAAAAGAAATTGTCGTAGTGTCGCTTTGAAGAAAATAGTTTAGATCTATACTTAGTTTTCCTTTTTGGCATTCTCACTTTAAGGAAACGAAAAAAAATACATGCATTTGAATTTGCATTTAGAATATATGCAGAAAGTGATTTAGGAAAATTGCATTTAGTGTGTGCTCTTTGCTCTTTGTTGAAAGAATCGTTATCTTCTTTCCTTAGTAGCTAATATTTTCATTGCTAAAAGAAAATAAACGATTGTTTATAATTTTAGATTGCATATTTACGAATTTTGCATCTACATCACGCGATGAACCTTGAAAGGCAAACTTCTAAACAAGATCAACTCTAAAATAAATCTCAATGAACTTAACAACGCTTTGGAACCTAATGCAGCACATCTAAAGGTCTAGGATAGAGACGTGTTCCGGCGTCGTAAAACCTGGTAACTATCATTTTCATCGAAGGTTGGCTGATTCCTCCTCTTTGATATGACAAGTGCTCGTACGAACTTGTGCTCCCCATACCGTCGAGTATATATTGGGAAACCACAATAGGCTGATATCCTTTATCCATAGGAAGCCATGTCTGCCACCCTATCGACCACAATGCACTAAACACAACATTCAGGAAGATTGATTGCCATACATAAGTCCTTGGTAATTTCTCTTTAATTTACCACCAAGGTGTATTTTGCAATTTTGCGATTGGTTTGGTAATCCCTCTATCTAGATTTCTAGAGTAGTCACTTTCATTCCTTTTCGACTCCTTAAAAGAAAAGGTCCATCTGAGCACTTGTCATTTCAGGCTCATTAAAAATCGAAGGTGACTAGAGTCATCTTTAGCTTTTTCTCGAATCTTAAAAATTGAAAAAGCAAATTTGTGTCAAAGTATCATTAAAATTTATTTAATTCAGAATAATAATTTCCCCTTTTTAATTTTGAGTTGATCAAGTAATCTGCAATCATGGAGGAAAGTCAATAAAAACCCCATCGTCCGTGGAGGCTAGCGAGTCAACTGTCTTTGACTCCGAAAACAAAACCATTCTGGGAAAAACGGTCTCGTTTAACTAAGTCTACCTCTCTTGGTTTATTTGTAACTTGTGTTTCAAAATCACCAGATACTACAGTTACTCTAATCATTTTTGATACATCTGCCTTTATAGAAGAAACTCTGCAATTACAAGAGGACATTAGAACTGATCCTAGTGTAACGATAGACACTTTTATCCCTGAAACAACTCCATCTACGGCCGATCCAGAAACTGAAGTTCACTTACCTGAACATCTGGAATTTGAATTCCAAAATTCAGAAGGTGTCACCCCTCGAGTATCTATCACTGCAGAAGCTATACCTTCTTCGGCTCCAGAAATATTTTACGGACTTGACAGTCTACCTCTTCCACCTGGACTGATTTCCATAGAGGAGATAGTAGAGGATCTTCCATCCAGTACCCCATTGCATTTTGGAATTGAGATCCACTTATATCCTTCTACTACTGAAGTTAGTTCTTTTAATCATCCTTCATTGCAAGTTCTTGTCGAATCATTAGGAAATATTTTAGATAGACTAAATATGTATGAGAAACCATCAACATCTAGGACTATGTCATCTGATACAGCAATAACAGAACTTCCTGCTACCACTCCGATGATGTTTGCTGGTATACCATCTATCCCAACTAGTTATCAATCACTAGATGGAGTCCGCCCAAGGACTATTTCGACGACATGGTCTGTTCCTATTTGTTCCTCCGGGATCCTATCTGTCATTTCTTATGTTGAAGCTCAGCAAATTGATCCTGCATACCAGTTTCAATTTTGGAAGCCCAGTCTTCAAAGACCCATCTATCCTTTGAGCACTGGATTACCACCATATGGGGGGCAGTATGCCTTTTCATTGTTCCCTCCTAGAGAACAACCATATGAGAGCTCACCACAAAATTTAGGTCAAAATGGAGTTACATCCAATGGTTGGGTACCAATACTACCTCAACAACCAAGGGTTGTATATTCAATGCAACTAGCCCAACCTGTGTGGAATATTACCACTACACCTGCTATTGTGACTATGTCGCAAGTACAAGCACAACGTGTTGCATGTCAACCTCAAGTCTCTCAGGTTGTAGTACAACAGCCTGTTATCCCTATGACTCAATCACAACCTCATATTAGTGCTTCCTTAACTGGACGACTCAGGCTCAAATGGGTATTATCACTCCGCATCTTGGTCAATCATCCAGTATTGGACAACAACAAATGGTTCAACAACCATGGTTTGTGCAATATCAACGATCACAATTCCAGCAAGCTTACCGAGGACCTGAACAACAAGTCTTTGTAGGTAATGGGCAACCACATTTTCAAAACGGTTATCAACAACCATACTATAATGGTTATGCCCATCAACCTTATCAAAGTTATCAGCATCAGATACATTATGCTGGTATGCAAAGACCTACTGTTCAGGCGATCCCATCTTATCTTGGGTATGCTTCACCAAACCTGAATCAACAGTTGCCTTTTGTAGCAACTCTATAATTAGCAGATCTGAACCGGCTGAAAAATGATCCAATTGTTTACGCCCCTTGATGGCCAGTGATTCCTCATAAAATTCCCTCTGATATTCCTAAGTTCAATGGAAATCCAGGTGAAGATCCATCGAATCACGTAATGACTTTTCATTTGTGTTGTTCATCTAACACCCTCAATGATGATTCGATTAGGCTTCGCCTTTTTCAGCGAACTCTAACTAGTTCGCTAGCGAAATGGTACATTGAATTGCCTAGAGCTTCATTTGATAACTTCAGCACCCTTGCCACTACCTTTTTAACCCACTTTCAGTTACCCATAAGGTACGGAACGAGAATAGAACTCCTTACCAACTTTAAACAGACAACAGCCACTCACATATCTAATCATATTCATGAGTGGCGATGTCGTCGTCGAATGGTAAAGACATATGTTCCTGATCAGCTTCTAGCTGAGTGGTTTATTAAGTCATTATTACCTTCTATTACTAAAGATCTGGCGAAAGGAGGAGTTGTCACTGAAGAGCAAGTCATTGCTCATGCACAATATTTAGACTTAATCTATACTCAGTCTGGCGTGCTCTATGACAAAATTCTTGACGCTCCTAGACCGGAATTTTCCGTTCCTCCCCCTCCTAAATCAAACACAGACTCTCATGCTGGCGATGGCGTGATTGGCACCTCAAGTATGAAAATTGCAAGGGCTCCATCCGGTAAAGCCCTTGCAATCTCTAGTCAAAAAGCAAATGACAAGCTTCCTGCCTCGAAAGTTAATGCCATGTCATCGGACAAGGGAAAAGAACCAAAGCAACCAGGGGGAAAGAAGACAGGGAAAAACAAAAAGAAGAAATAGGAAGATTCAACTCTTGAAAAATCTTCTAAAAATATTACTGGGCGAAATAAACCAGGTCAACTGTGTTTCATATGTAATGAATAACACTGGACAAAAGATTGTCCACATCAAGCTGAGGTCAAGAAATTTTTAAAGATTTCAAATACCTCAGCGATGTTGATTGATCCGTTTCTGAACCAAGAAACTAATATGGTTGCTATCGATCATGCTTCCTCATCCCAATTCCTTATGTTATCCATCTCGAAACAGCAAAATGATGCTTTGAAATTGACAAGGAATAAAGATTATGGAAATCGACAAATGTCGAACAATAAGGCTACAGATCAACCCAGTAGTTCGACAACAACTTTGTCAAAAGTTGTGCCACCCATCATTCTTGAATTAACTATAAAGTTGCCAAAGGGAGTAGTACATAAATTGACATTTAATCCTCATGCTCGAGTAGCATAGAATTATCATATAGTGGAAGATTTGGCTCAATCACCATCTGCTATGTCGACACTTGAAGTGCTGAAGAATTGCCCCTCCCAAAAGCAGGCTTTGTTATCAGCAATAGTTGGGATTGACCCAATGGATTCCGATCTTGTGGCCTTTAACCATAAAAGATATGAACCTCAGTTACCAGCCCAACTTGCTTTCCTTATATAGGAAAAAACCCTCAACAAAAATGTTCATCAAACAATCATTGATGAGGGGGCATCTACATGTGTTAATTCAATGAGTTGCTAGAAAAATTTAGACTCACCACCCTTGTCACGATCATCAATGATGTTAAAGGCATTCGATGGAAGAACATACACGCCATATGGGATATTAAGTAACTTGCAAGTTGAACTGGCGGGAAAAACAATAGAAATTGAAGTCGAGGTCATTGATGGAAACCTCGACTACAATATATTACTAGGAAGGCCCTGGATTTATGCTATGGCTATTGTTGTGTCAACATATTTTAGAAATATTGCATTTCCCTTCCAAGGAGGAATTACAGTCGTTGACCAACTAACCCTTTTCCCCAACAGTTCACAAGCTACGGGAAGCATTCCAATGATCCATGGAAGTTCTCAATCGCTTCAAAATGTCGAAGTAGGTCTCCTAAAAGACCCTGCCTTAATGGGTACTTTTGCCCTCCCGCCACTGAGTAATCTAGCGGAAGTGGCCACAATGGAAACCTGTCATATGATATCTTCTACATCATCAAATATTAAGAAGAATTCTGAACATTTTGTTACTATGGATCATTGCCAGGTGTTGCCCCCAAGCCCCATAGAGATTTTGTAGCAATCAATTTTCTGGGCCTGGGTGACAAACCCAAATCAACACTCATCAAGTGTTTGGATAGACAGGTCTCTAGAGTATGGCAGCTCTTCTGATCCTTGGTCTCGTATACATTCTACAGACGAAGGAATCATTCAATCAATGATGATAGGAGAGGCACCATGGGAAGATTTCCACCATCGTTCCCATCTCCAAGATAACAACGAAGATTATTCCAGCGACATTAATCATCCTTCAGTTTTTGATTTTCTATCAAATACTGTGAATACAGTGGATTCAGAGGGAAATCTGTCCAATATTGAAGAGACTATCGCCATTAATATCTTGACCAAGCCCAATATTGTAGAGAATATTCATGTTGGCAAATCTTGTTCTCCTTCAGAACTGGAAATATGCTACGCTCTCTTTCGTGAATTCAGAGATGTCTTTGCATGGTCATATGAAGAAATGCCAAGCATTGAATCAAGCATCGTTGAACATGAAATAAAGATGTATCCAGATGTCAAACCAATATGACAACGGCTTCGACTGGTTCACTCGAAGAAAGCTGATGCAATTAAGGTAGAAGTTGAAAAAATTTTACATGCTGGTTTCATTTACCCTATTCCTCTAACCTATTGGGTATCAAATATTGTTCCTGTGATGAAAAAGAAAGGAATGATTAGAGTGTGCGTTGATTACAGGGATGTAAATCAAGCTTGTCTAAAAGACAACTACCCTACACCCTTCATCAACCAGATAATTGATGAATGTGCCAGATACAAAATCTTTTCATTTATGGATGGATTTTCCAGATACAATCAAATCAATATCCGCCCACAAGACCAGTTAGAGACTACATTTATATGTCCATGGGGCACATTCACGTACAGTAAACTACCTTTTGGTTTGAAAAACACAGGGGCAAATTTTTAAAGGGCAATGAACTATGCCTTTCACGACATCAAGCACATCGTTCGATCGTATCTCAACGATCTATCAGCTCATTCGCGAAAACGAACTGACCATCCGCAACATTTGAGAGCTATATTTTTGCATTACCGACACTACAAGATACGACTTAATCCACAAAAGTGTGTTTTTTGTGTTGGTTCTAGTACATTACTTGGTTTCATAGTTTCTAAGGACAGAATTCGACTCGACCCATGTAAGGTTCACGCAATTGTTGACATGCCTCCACCTTCAAATTTGCTTCAGATTCAGAAACTCCAACGGAAAGAAAACTTTCTAAGGAGGTTCATTCCAAATTACACCGAACTTGCTAAAGGTTATACACGTCTTTTGAAAAAATAAGTACCCTTCAATTGGGATCAGGTTGTGCAAGCTTCCTTTGATCCTTTAAAGGATTCCCTAGTAAAAGCATCATTAATTTATGCTCCTGACTATCAAAAAGACTTTAACTTGTATCTCGTTGCTACAGATACAACCATTGCAATGGTTTTTGTACAAGAAGACAATGGAATAGAACATCCGGTATATTATTTAATCCGCAACTTAAATGATACAGGAAGCAAGTACTCCTATGTTGAAAAGCTGGCTCTAGCAGCTGTTCAAGCAGTACAAAGATTTTGACATTATATACTCTTTCGTAAAACTACCATTCTGTCAGATTGCAACCCTATGACCTACATTCTGTCGTGTAAATTGCTAGGGGGGAAATATTCAAAATGGATAGCCATTTTGCAAGAGTTTGATCTAGAATTCACCAAGTCCAAATCAAAGAAATCTCTAGTTTTCGCGGAGTTACTATGTGACCTCCCATCATCGTCCAACGATTCAACAACTAAAGCATCAATCATGGATGAAACTTTGTTTTTGATATCGTCAAGTGATTTGTGGTATGGAGATATACTGATCTATCTCCAAACCCAAACCTTTAGGCCTAACACCTCTCGCTCTGAACAGTGAGGTACTCGATACCAAGCTAAAGACTACATGATCGTCGGTGATACACTTTACCGTCGTGGTGTCGATACAGTTCTGCAAAGGTGCCTCACACACGAGGAGGCCAAAAAAGTCCTGAATGATTGTCATTCAGGTGCGTGTGGGGGGCATCAATCTGGTTACACTATGGCACAAAAGATCTTATGAGCTGGTTACTTCTGGCCCACTATATTCAAATATTGCATAATTGCAATCAAAAGTTGCCATGTTTGTCAGATTTTCGACCGCAAAACCAAATTACCACCTGCACCGCTGCATCTAGTAGTTTCTGTTAGACCATTCACTAAATGGGACATAGATTTCATGACATGTAACCCCACCTCGGCTGGGGGGCATGGGTATATCATAGTCGCTGTCGACTATTTTACAAAATGGGCTGAGGTGATGCCTACATTAAACAACAATGGCAAAACGACTGTTTTTTTCTTTCTCAATCATGTAGTCTCTAGATTTGGTGTTCAACAAGCTATAGTCACAGATCATGGATCGTATTTTCACAATCACATGATGGTTGAATTGGCTGCCAAATTAGGACTGTCCCACGATAGTTCTACTCCATATTATGTGCAAGCTAATGGACAAGTTGAGGCCATCAACAAAGTCCTGAAGCAAATGCTGCAAAGGATGATTGGAGTCCACAAATGGAATTGGAACTTAATCCTGTACTTAGCTCTATGGGCATATGGGACATCGGTAAGAAATGTAACTAGATTTACGCCCTTTCAGTTGGTGTATGGTCTAGAAGTTGTCTTACTGATCGAGTGTCAAATTCCATCTCTCAAGCTCGCAATCAATCTACTTCTCGAAACTTTGGAGGAAGAGGCTCGTTTCTTGGAACTAATCCACTTGGATGAAACCTATCATGACACCGTGTTGGCTAACAAAGTACATAAGAAATGTGTCAAAGCACAATTTGACAAAAATGTCAAGCCTCGCATCTTCTCAGAAGGTGACCTGGTCTTGTTGTACAATCATGATTCTGATAAATTGGGAGCAGGTAAGTTCGAACCATTATGGATGGGCCCCTACAATGTTAAACTAGTATTGGCAAAAGGAGCCTACGAGCTGGTAGATTACGATGGGATTCCACTGTTGCAACCCCAAAACGGGTTGTATCTTAAGTGTTACTATGCTTGATTAAGTGTAGTAATCTCTTTATAGATATGCTTTTGTTACATTTTTGTTTTCATCAAGGGTTGTCATTTTGGTTAGGTAATCCACTTTGCATTTGTTGCAGATGTTGAACCTTTTGGAATCATTCGTTGGATATGCCGACGGAGCTAGTCGTAGTACACAGAACCTATCTTCTGCAGCCTGGGCCATGCTTGATCAAAGCGGCGAGTTAGTGAGTTTCAGGGGGATATGTATTGGTCGATCAATGAACAACATCGCTGAGTACAATGCATTGATGTAGCTTCTCTTTGATGCCACTACACATGGCATACGCTGACTTGTTGTCAGGCTAGATTCACAACTCGTCATCCTACAACTTACTGGCGTCTATTCCATTTGAAATCCAGCTATCTATCATATGTTCCTAAGAGTTAGGATTTTGGAAAGTTAGTTTGATTCCATTCAATATCAACACATTTCTAGAAACTTAAACACTTTTACTGATTCATTAGCAAATTATGTGTTGGATAGACATTTGTAGCATTTGTAAAGAAAAGCATTTCACATAACATTTGCATCAGGATCACATAACTTAACCGAAATAAAACTCCGAAAATAAAAAATATATAATTGTTTATAGTTTTTACAAAATGTTTTGTGTCTAAGACAAAATCGGTCATATGACCAAGAAACTCAAAAATTAATGCAGAAAAACACCCTAGACTAATGGTGTTGGTGATAGCAAGTCACCGCCTGTGCAATTATACATAAGAGCCTAGTCCATCGACTTGGCACACCAGTAGTATGTCGTTGTAACCTCAGAGGTAACTCATCAGTCCTCACATCCTAAATACCCAGAGTGAGACCCTCGATCTGATCCTGCAGCACTTCCAGGGTCTCTGCTATGTCCAGATTGTGAAGGACAACCCTCCCTATAGCCTCTCTTGCTGGAACATCAGCTTCCGCCCTTGGGCATGCGGCTGGTCGCACTGGCCCAACATCTGCACAAATATATGAGTTTTATTAGTCTTGATAACATTTAAAAACACGAAAACATTATAAAACTAATAAACAAAGATATGGTCAAATAGTTTTACCCATAACACTCCACTGCTCGCCAGCCGGTAACGCCAAATCTGGGTTGCCTCAAAAATCCATCTGAACGTATAGATATTCCGCAAAAACCATATATTGATGGTCGAACCACTCAAAGAAGGCATAAGAGAAAGAACTCTGTGACTGACTAGCATGTCTGGCCATGCGATCAACCCATATTTGCATCTGTGGTTCCCTCGATGCTGGCAATCCTAGTGAATTGTATTGTGGTTGCATCAGTGGAATCCTCTCCAAGGCGAAAGCAGTCAAAATGGAACCGTAGCCAAATTTATTGGATCTTCCATTATTTACCTTGGAGAGTTGTTCTTTTATGACTGGAAGTATCGCCTCACACCAATTGGATACCTTTGGTTCCAGGCATTCCAGGGCGTACTGCATATAAGATCTGTTGGCCAAATGAAGAGCCACACTAACAACCAATCTAGCAAAGGTGAATAAAATGGTCCTCAAGGGCCGATTAGTGACATCATGGATATTGATCTTGCCATCCCTACTACGCTGAGAGCCATCTCTACAAAACTGGCGAATATAATCCTTCACAGATTCACCCCACGGGCGGATCCTGATAGTGAGAGAGGGGCACCACGCCTCAATAACCCCGTCAAAAAGTAGATATCATTGACTTTCAATGGAATGGATTTGCCTCTAATCTGGAATACCTGGTTGATCGGATCCCATGCATCGAGAAATATTGCAACAAACTGATTTGTTGCCTCATGCTTGATATATACAGAAGAATTTTAGCAAGCCACAATTTCGCAGTGCAGTAACTGTACCTTGATCATGTAAGGCAATCATGTCCTCTTCTTCATGCTCACATTCACGCCATGTAACAACCATCTTGATCCGATAAATCTCTGAAGCACAAGCAAAAGATGAATCAGGATCCTGATTTGAGCAAAAATAGGAAAAAATTTCATGAAAAAGCACTGTACAAACTTTCCCTTCTGTGCCCATCGCACCCTACCTGTGCACAGGTTGAGATGCATACTGACTGGCCAGTGTCTAGATTAGTATGCATCGCACTCTTTGATGTAGGCTAGGTGCGATGGAGGGAGAATGAATTCTTCAAACCCCAAGAGCCCAAAAGCAAGGAAAAACTTGCTCAAAATCAGAAAATGATGGAATGCAAATGAAGAGCTCAGGGTTAGCTCCTACCTGGTCCTGATGGCATGGAGAATAGTGCACCGGATCTCCCGAAATCAGCTGATGAAATTTGAGGGGGAAAACCACTCCAGAGCTCCAAAATCCCAAATTTGAAATGAAATGCTAAAAATGAGAGGTAAAACTGCTTTTTATGTTACTATTCACATACTTCAAGTAAAATGTTGGTTTTTAACTCATTTTTCGGGCATGTACATGTATTTCTAATCAATTTGATGGAGCAGTTGAGCAGGTTGGATGACCGATGCAAGAATCTAATGTGTTAAATGGTGAAGTGAACATCTTTGACCATTATTATGAGCAATGTTTCTGCAAGGTTCAAGCTTGCTAAAAAATAAACCCGCCATTGAGCATACGCTAATGCAAGGTTCAAGCTCATTAAAAAATAAACCTGCCTTCAGTAAACGACCTCTGTGATTGCATTGCTATCATCCTTTTAAGCCTTGGTTGTGTTCTTACCATCAACCCATTCTTTTGGCTGATCATACGCTTCCACTTGATTGTTTACCCTTTTGAGGAACAACTGCGACGAGTGATTCAGTTAGCCACCCTCTTCACACTACCATGTTTTGAGAATTTCCAAACTTACCTAGAACTAGTTGCTACCCAAAAACATCTCTCGTTCCTCCAAAATGAGTCTCTTTTAAGCTCTTTTTAGACTTGTTAAATATGAAAAGATTGCAAAGCTACTGGCCTTTATAGCTCGTTAAAGTAAGGGGAAGCACCATCCCTCCTCTGCATTTTAATCTTTTTGGACCTGAGGGATTATCCCACAAAAAGATCGAGTGCCTGTATTTTTCGGCTCACTAAAGCGATCGAAAATTCATCCCCTTCGTATTATTTTATACTTTTTCAGACTTAAGGGATTATGCCATGAAAAAGTACCATTGGAGTTTCCTTTTCATCCCTTTTCAAACTCTTTAAACATGAAAAGGACTGAGTTATCCTTGTTATTAAACGCGTTAAAACAATAGCGACAAACTTGTCCACCTGGACAAAAAAAAGTTTCACTGTCGTTAAGCTCACTAAAACATAGCGATAGGTTTGCCCGAAGGGAAAATTATAGAACAAGAATATGTTATCCTCCTCAAGCTTGACAAAAATAAAGAGGTACTGGTTAGCAATGACTGGGGAAAAAGGGAAGAAAACTTGAAGAACTTCATTGGTAAGCAGGTCGCTCTTAAACATGACACTTTCACTCCATCACCATGATTGAGTCGGGTTGGGTTATTCCGTTCACTGGTCATATCACCATTGGTCCTCCACACCATCCATCTTTTGGGGTTAACGCTACCAATCCATCTTAGTGTCTCCGAAATGTTCAAGAGAAGTCATTCAGAAAATTCACCACCCAGCCAATGCCTCATCCATTGCAATACCTTCACCCTCCATTTTTCATGATCGCCATTCCTAAACCTTGTATCATCAGATTGTTTTCACCTCCAGAAAATCATTTGCTTCGTTTCGTTCATAGATGAGGGATAAATTAAGGCCCTCCTACGATGAGTCACTTCTTGTTGACATCAACTCATTATCCAAGAAGTTGACTTAGAAACAACCCTTTCAGTACTTTAAAGCTTGCATGCCTCAATGGCAAGCTGCTCACTTCCAGCGATAGGTTTATTTCAATGGCCTTCGACCGAAAGATTTTACATGGTGTTCGACATCAGATCATATATTCACACCATATGAATTGTACTGTAGTACCTTGAGGGTCATTATCATTATCGGTGATTCCTCTTGCGCCTGTTAATAGCTTACATCATTGGCTAGTAATCAAATGATGGCTTTCCATGTTCGACTTTAGAACATCTTTTCACATGGATCGACTTGTACATTGGGCAAAGATTAAACGAGTTTGAAGACCCTAGATCTAGTTTCATCCATTCGGGCTGCGATATATCCAGGAATATAAAGATATCAAATGTACACTGAAGTTGCATAGATGATCATCCAAGCTAAAGGATGATGACTCTACATACAAAGAATCACCAGTCTGCAACAACAAACGATTATCTGTCCTATGTACATGAAAATGAATTTATAAAACTGAGCATGGGAATGCTCGCCTCAGCTAGATCATGAAAATAAAATGATGATGATGTATTGTATTGTATTTTATACAGGTCACCTTCCAATTCGAATACCTCGGATCCTCATGATAAAGCATTTCACCCGACATCAGAAGATTTACAACCTCATGCTTTAGGGGAAACTATTATAGACATATTTAGGCACTGCAACCCCAATCATATATGTCGATAAACCAAGGGCTCTTTAACCCCTAAAAGTTTTGTTCATACCCTAAAGGATCATGGTCAACTAATTACATCATTTCCCAGAAGTTCCACCTGAAAAACCACTCAGAACTGGCCAAAAATGGACCATACTAACTGCTCCTTGGTCAAGGTGCGATGCATACTAACTCCTACACGAGCCAGGTGCAATGCATATTGAAGAAGCCTTCTGTGGGGTGTGATGCATGAGAATGGAAAAATGTCTGAGGCAGTTTGCTAAGTGGATGCTCATGGAATCTTCTAGAAACTTCCTCTATGGCACTTGCCTCTCTGAATTCGCCCAGGGATGAGTAAGAGATCCAAGAAATCTCCAAGTAGAACTAAGAACTACAAGTGAAATTACACTAATCAAAAACCCAGATCTGACTCACACCTCCGCAAATATCTATAAATGGATCCCTCATCTGAGAGATCTAGAGGCTAGAATTTTGTAATTTGTAAAGAAGTGCTGTTAGTTTGTCTTTGAGAAGAAGCATTGTATTGTTGGGTGATCTTGCTTGTCATGAGGTGAAGAGTGCTTTGATGCTGGGAGGATGATGCTAGATGAGACAGCTGGGTTGTAACCCTCTCTTCTACTATTAATAAAGTTCTTTGAATTTTCCTCCATATAATCATGTATTTGTGAATGCAATTGTATGGTCAATGTATTTCTGATTTTGCATTGTTTATGGTATTATAGATCGAGATGCTTTGATGGTGTTCTATTACTTTGTCTCTACAGGTATTCTCTGAAGCGGGACAAGTAGGAGAAGAGTTGCAAGTTCCATCAAGGGAGAGAGAAATCAAGCAAGGAGTCAAGTGGAAGATCTAGGTTGGCCTTCTTTGCTCCTCCCTTATCTATCATACATAAAGGAAATCGCAAATTGCTTTGATTGTTTGTTTCTAAGATAAATACCCATATTAGTAGGACTAGCATATCGAAAAGACACTAGTTTTCCCAGAAACACTGGTGAAACAAATTCTTTGTTCCTGTTCAATCACATCATTGTAAGGTTTGGCTTACCAAAGGCTATAGTTCCAAACCATGGGAAGCATTTTTGTAATCACAGGATGTCTGAGCTTATTGCCAAGATGGTCCTTCACCAGGAAAGCTCAACTCCCTAGTACCCACAGGAAAATGGGCAAGTCAAAGCAATCAATAAAGTTTTGAAAATGATCCTACAACATATGATAGGGATCCACAAATCAGACTGGAACCTAATATTTTATGTAGATTTGTGGGCATATCGAACCTCTATTCAGACTGCTACTAGATTCACATTGTTTCAATTTGCATATGTTTTGGAAGAAATCCTTCCCATCGAGCGTGAAATTCCATCTTTGAAACTTGTTGTCGAACTCCTCCCAGCCATTTCCGTAGAAGAAGAGTGGCTCTTACATCTGACATGCTTCGAAAAAACCTAACGTGATGGTGCGATGGCCAAAGAGGCCCATACAAAATGTGTTAAGGCACAGTACTACAAGAATGTTAAGCGTCATGCCTTCTCGGAAGGTGATCTATTCCTATTGTATGAACAACAATCTGATAAATTAGCATCTAGGGCCCAGTGAAACGTGTCCTAGTGAAAGGGGCGTACAAGCTTATATATTTTGATGGAATTCCATTGGCGCGACTCAGAAATGGGTTGTACCTAAAAAATTATTATGCTTGATTTTTTTTTTGCGTAGCCACTGTGTACATACTTTATATAGGTGTGTTGAGTTTGTTTAAAGTGTGTTCCCTTTATCTTTTCCTACTATCTCTATTAAAATTGTTTTACATTTGGTTTGTAGATGTCAGCATCCCTTCAACTATGTGGTTTTTATGCTGATGGCACTATTCATAGCACTCGGAACCTTTTCTTTACAGTGTGGTCTATTTATGCTTCGAATGGTGAGTTAGTGAGTTTACAAAGGATTTGTATCAGTCACTCTACGAATAAAATAGTTGAGTATAGCATCCTGATCAAGCTATTGTTTGATGGTATTTATCATGGAATCCACCATATGATGGTCAGACTCAACTCACAACTTGTAGTACTACATTTGACTAACGTCTATTCAGTAAGAAGTCCAACTATGCTTCATACTTTTTTAAGGGTTTGCCTTCTAGACAAAAATTTTGATTATATCCAATATCAACACATTCCTAGAAGTCTAAACACATTAATAGATGCATTGGAAAATCATGTTTTAGACATACATTTGTGACATATGTAAATTAAATTCAATCCACATCACATACATTGAACAAGATAATAGAGAACATAAGAAACATTGATAGGTGGATAGTTCTATATTATATATATATATATATATATATATATATATATATATAAGTATATAAGTTTGGTTTTACAGAAAACATTGTCCAAGAAACATATGGCCACACAACCTATCATATCAAAAATACATGTAGTCAAAATATGGCTCTATTGATTCCTAGTAGACTAGTCCTGATGGTGCTCAAAGTAACAAACACCGCTTGGGCTACTTTGGATAGTCGCTGACTAATATGGTTAGGCACTCTGATACTGTAGTGCTACAATCTCATAAGGATCTGATTGACCCTAGCCTCTGGTATGCTCTCGGTCAATCCCTTAACATGTCGCTCTAACTCTGCAAGACTCTTAACCACATTGAGATCCTACATCGCGTCTCGTGCCCTGTAGCAATCAGTGCTCCAATCTGTTCATGTAGTGGTTCTCCAAGACGTTGAAGATAGGATGAACCAACTGGTCGAATAGGTCCAACTTCTACATACAAAATCAATTGTTAGTATTGGATACATAAAAAATACCAAAAAAAAATGGTAAATCCCAAAAATAAAAATAAAAAACATTAAAAATGATTTTGTTTTAATTATGTCACCCCATTTCTTGCCTTCAAATAACATGATGTCTGGGTCTCCGCAAAATTCCATACCAATATATGGGTTGGCTTCGATCATAATGAGTTACATTCGCAACCATCAGAAGAAGGTAGGTGTGCAACTCATGGAAGAAGGACTTGCATGTTTGGACATGAGATCTACCCATTGCTTCATCCCTGGAGCTCTGGGATCTGGAAGCTCAAGTGAAATATGTTGAGGATGGAGTAATGGAATCCTCTCCAAGGTGAATGATATCAAGATGTAACTTTATCAAAATTTCTTTAACCTTCCATCCTTTTCCTTCATGAGTTGTTCCTTCATATTTGCTAACACACCCTCACTCCAATTGAACATTGTTGGTTCTATGAATTATAATGCATATTTAATTTGGGACCTGTTAGCCAAATGCAAGGTAGGATTTCAAACCAATCTAGTTATGATAAATAGGATTGTCCTAAGAGGAAAACGGCCCACATCCTTAAACTCGATTTTCTCATCTTTTGTTGGCTAGGAATGAGGTCTACAATGTGCGTCAATATAGACTTTGACAATCTCTTTACCCTTTTTCAAACCAAATAACAAGATAGGATCCCCTCTCCTTGATAAACCCATCAATAAATAAATATCTTCCACCTGTATGTTGAGCATATGTGCTCCAAGCCTAAATAATTGCACTTGAACATCCCATGCTCTAACAAGATACTCGAATAATTCTAGTTGCACTCTCATGCCAAGGAGCCAAAATAAATTGAGAAGCCAATAGTTTCTCGAAGCCTGAATAGTTGTTGGATCATTGGCAAAATTCATTTATTGGTATTCATGTTCTCTTTGTCACCAAATAAAATCCATTCTTGTTCTGATGGATACCTAGAATACAACAAGAAGAATCATTAGAATAAACCTCATGCAAAAATTTGAGGAAATTTTTAATGAAATTGGGAAAACATTTTTTTCAAATGCACCCAGCGCATCCTTCTAAAGGAGGACAGAGCACTACAACACACCCTCCCTTCTCTAGGAGGTGCGCTAAAGCACTCTTCCTAGTTATAATTCTCATGGCATAGCACACTTTTCGACATTACTGGAGTGCATTGGAGTTAGGGCACAAAATGAAAATCCCAAAGCACTCAAAACTTCAAAAAATATGCATGAAATAAAAAATCAGAACCAGAAAAAGAAAGAGAAAGGTAGGAGATCCTACCTGTAAGTGACAACACCAAAAATGATCTACTAAATTGGATGCAATCAGTTGTTGAAATTTAGGGGGAAAAAACACTCTCATCCACTCAACAAGAGGTAAAAGATAAAATGTTAAAAATGAAATTACATTTCATCTATTTAATGTCATTTTCATTATTATTTTATTAATTTTAATATTTTTACCTATTTTTACCATATATCAAATATTTTTAATCATTTGTTGGTGTTATGAGCAATGCACCAGTTGTTTGAAGGATTCAACGATGTTTTTAATTCAAATAGATATTTTGATGAAGAAGCATACTTTTATCACTTTCTGGGGCTCTGCAAACTCACGAAAAAGGAACCCCTTGGATTCCTCTTTTAGCTCTTTTCAGACTCCCTAAACATGAAAAAGTTATCTAGTACCTATCTTTTCAAACTCATTAAAGTAAATGAAAATACATCTACTTAGTATAAGTTTAACCCTTTTCCAAAACGAGATAGAATATTTACGAAAAAGGAATACCTTAATCAAACATGGCTAAGAGGTTCTACTAAGTATTGTTTTCTGCCTTTTCGGACTCAAGAGACAATTTTACGAAAAGGAACCTTTGGAGTTTTCTTTTCCACCTCTTTTTCAAAAATTTTAAACATGAAAAAGAAGTTGAGTTGTACCTTTGTCGAACTCGTAAAAACATCAAACAACGATGGACTCGTCGAACATGATGAGACCGAACCACTCCTTCTCAGGGTTTGTTAAAAATACTCAGATGGATTCATCTGAAGGATGAACTTATAGATCAAGCATATGTTATCTTCCTCGAGCTTATCAAAAAAGAAGAGGTACTGACTAAAAATGGCTGGGAAAATTGGGAAAATGGGTTACTTGACCTATTAATGGCAGTGAGTCACTCTTGAACACGACACTCTCTCACTTCATCTTCGTGACTATTAGGTTGGGAAATCTTCTTGTCTCTTTGATTCATCACACCATATCAAAAGCCTCCATAATCGGTTATGGGTAAATGCTACCAACTCCATAAATTTTCATTGATATGTTTAAGATAATTCATTTAGTTGATATCTGCTACAATACTCTTAAGCCTTTATTCAGGTTTGCCATTCCTGAACCAGTTACACATCAACATCATTTTGTCTCTAATCTTGGTACCCATTTCATGTTGTTGATGAGGGATACATCAAGGACCTCTTGCGACTGGTCGCTTCATGTCAATATCATCTCATTATCCGGGAATTTTACTTAGAAACCCCCTTCAATACCTTGGGGCTTGCATACATCAATGGAAAATTTCCTCACTCTTAGCAATAGGTTTTTATCACTGGACTTCGACTGGAAGGTTTTGTGTGGTGTTTGACTTCAACTCATTCATTCACACCATATGGATTGTACTACAGTACATCGAGATCCATAAACATCATCAGTTGATTATATCATGTCTCTTAGCGACTTCGACTCTGTATCTACCATGTTCGAATATATCTCATCTTTGTAAGAAGAATTTCGACGTAAATCACATATCAAAAGACCTTTGTCGACGCGTTTTGAACCAACCAGTGTGGTTCATCGTCAGGACAAGTTGAAGAAACAGATCCAGCCTAGCATGCTAAATAGTCTTAGCAGAGATCCCAACAGCTAATTTAATGGCTAATTTTGACTAAAGGACCCAGGTCAAAATAATTTGATATTGTCAATAATATAATATCATTATTAATAATTTATAATTCATTTTAGGGAAAAAAAAATGAAATCCGGTAAAAGATAAATAAAATAAATTCATGGTTTAGTTTAAAAATAATTAATTATTTATTAAATTAATAATTCATATAATAATAATTATTATTTACTAAATATCATTATTAATTTTAAATAATTTATAATTCATTTTAAGAAAATACGTTAAAATTAGGTACAAGTATAAAAAATAAACACGGTTAAGTTTATTTTAAAACTTGAATTTATTAATTATATAATATAATAATTATTAATATAAATAAATTAATAATACAATAATAATAATAATTAAAATCATTTAATATATTATTTATAATACTATAATATTCAGGAAATAAGTTAAATTGGTATATAAAAACTAAATAAAATAAAATAAATAATAAGATGGGTTAGTTTAAAAATATATTATTATATATATATATTATATATTAAATATATATAATATATAATAAATATTATATATAATTATAATTTAAATTTAAATATATATATACAAATTGATAATAATCATAATTTATACATTAATTTCAATACATTAATTAATTTTATGGAAAGAAGTTATAGAAAAAGATTATTAGTAAACCAAAAAACGAATAAAAAATAATTCAAGGATAGTTTTAAAATTAATAATAGAATATATATATATATATATATATATATATATAATATATATTATATATAATATTATATATAAAAATAAACTAGTACCAGGTTGCTTAAGATACAAGTGTAAAACGACCCTAATGGTTATACCTATTATTATTATACGATAAATAACTAAAGGAAAAGAATAAGAATATTACTAATGATACTAACAAAAAATAAAATAAACCAATAGATAAATAAATATAATTATTAGTAAGGATAAAAATAACAATAGAAATACATAAATAAATAAATACCACTAAAAATGGATGACTAAATGAATACTGCTAATAATCCACCTATAAGTATATATATATCTATATATATTAGTTAAGATTATAATCACTAATATCTAACAAGAAAAATTAACGAGAAAAAGTGCCCTAAAATAAAAAGAAGGAAGAGGATCGGAAAAGTCCACTAGAAAGCCAAAGAGCAAGAAGGCAAAAGAAAAGAGAAAAGGAAATAGGAGGACTATGTTTATCAAATCTGTTGATGCATCTAATCAAATCAAAGATGCAAGAACTTTATGTGATTTGTTGGATGCGTTTATTTTGGAGGTGGGTAAACAGCATGTTGTCCAAGTCATAACGGACAATGCTGCAAATTATGTTGTTGCTGGTAGGATGCTTATGGACAGGCATCCTACTTTATTTTGGACACCTTGTGCTGCCCATTGTATTGATTTGATGTTAGAGGACATAGGGAAAATTCCCTTTGTCAAAGATATTGTTGACTCATCAAAAAGTATTACAAAATTTATATATAATCATACATCTGTGCTTAGCTTGATGAGAAGATTCACCAACAACAAAGAGTTGGTGCGCCCCGCCATTACACGGTTTGCCACCAGTTTCATATCTCTTCAATCCCTCTTGAATTCTATGTGGGATGTGAAGAGAATGTTTCTTTCAGAGGAGTGGCGTGCTTTGCCAATGAGCCGCAAACCGGAGGGAGAGGCCGTATGCAGACTAGTTTCATACTAGGAAGACTTCTGGGTGGGAGTGTAGGATGTGTGTGCCGTCACTGAACCTTTGGTAAAGGTTCTTCGGTTCGTTGATGGTGAGAAGCCCGCAATGGGCTATATGTATGAGGCCATGGACAGGGCCAAAGAAGTCATTCGGGCCTACTATGATGATAAGGGACATGATGGGTTTCAGAGACAACTCCTCCTATGGGGAGTGATTGATGAGTGATGGAACAACACACTCCATTGTCCCATTCATGCTGCTAGGCTTTTCCTGAACCCCGCATTTTTTTACGCATGTGGGTTTGTATTTGATGTTGAGATCATGGATGGAATCTTATCCTGTGTCCAGAAGATGGTGCGGTCTCCAGTAGAATGTATAGATATTTCTAAAGAAATTGAGACATATAGGATGGTAGGTGGCACATTTGGCTTTGAGATCGCTGTCATTGATAGGACGATTAAAAAGCCAAGTATTTTTTAGTTTGTAACTTTGTTTCAAATTTCATTGTCTCTTCAAATTCCATTTTTTTCTTATGTTTATTTAAAATTTTATTTGTATTTTTGTTGTAGATGCATGGTGGAGAATGTATGGTGGCAGGGTACTCCTTCTGCAAAAGCCTGCCATTCGCATCCTCAGTGTAGCTCCTCAGGATGTGAACGCAACTGGAGTGTATTTGAAAAAATACACAACAAGAAGCGCAACAGGTTAACACTTAAACATTTAAAATATTGCAAATTTCCAAATAATTTTTTGAATTCATTAAACAATATTTTTTCTTATTTTAATCTATTATTTCATGATTTTTGTCAGGTTGAGTCCTAGCGGACTTACTGAACATGGTTCTTACATCTCTACCCAATCTTCGATGGGGTGAGGCAACTTGGAGACACTGATGTATGGGCCATTCCATTGGATGGGTTAACACCACTGCTGCATGGGAGAGTGAGGCCGAGAGGCCTCTCACATGGAGTCTGACTGAGGATTGGTTAGTGTAGGTGGTGGAGGGGAGAGGAGGTGGGAACCTGCCGGGCTCCTGCCGACAGTAGGGCTGTGGTCTAACTTCTATAGCCCTTATTCTTATGGTTCTTCAGCTTGTTAGATGCCATCTATCAGCTACCTACTGCCCTCCTATGCCATGGGGTCACCAACATCTACATCTAGGGAGCGAAGTGTGTGCTTTTCTCGCAAGAGGGCAGGGACATTCCTGGATGACTTTAGTTATTTTCTTCCTTTTATTGTATATGAGTTGATGACAGATGGAGCTAGACTATTATGTATATTATTTGTTGTATTCATTTGTGGTGATTGGGAACTCACGGAGTCGATGGACTGTATCATGGAGTATGTTCCATGCTATGTGTGATTTTCAGCCTAGAAATGCTTAAACTTTATATATTAGTTTTTCTTATTAATGTGTCTGTATTTATTATGTTGTAGATTGTTTAAATCAAACGTTATTGTGAAGAAAAAGTGAAAAAATGAATATGTTTCTTTGTACAACATGTATTTTTTTATTATTTTTTCTCAGATTTTTTCCTCGCGCTGATATTATCCTGATAATGATTAATGCAACATTGCTTCAAATTCGAAGTATTTTGGCCCCCGTGCCCAAAAGTCTAAAGAACAACAGCTCAATCTCCATTAATCTCTGTATCTTCCTCTTATTAGTACCTCCGCTGCCTCCCTCTGTTTTCCCTTCCAGCCTCCCCCTTTTCTACAATACCCTTCCTCCTTTTATGTCCTCCCCAAACTCCTCCACCGCTTCCCTTTTCTTTATCATTTTAATTTGATAAGTTCGTAAGTTGTAGAGTCGGTCACCGCCTTCTCCCTTTCCAATTTGCTGGCCATGCAATCTTATTTATATAATATCTCCTTTATCATAATGTTAGGTTTCACTTTATTTAAATGGAATTATTTTCATAGTATTTTGGTTTTATATATATTATTCTCTTTATTACATTCACCATTTAATATATATAAGTGTATACTTTCCTTTAACTTTATATAGTAGAATTATATATATATGTATTATGTTGGTGGTACGTATATCATATGCCCTACTATATTTTTGTAAGTTAGGTATTCATTTCAATAGTTAATTCGTTACCTAAATACGAACATTTTTTTAATATTAACTAATATATATACTAGTGCAATGCAGGCAATGCATGCATATGTAGCTATCATATGCATGTTTCGTGTGCATGCTAATATCTCTATGTCTCTTTTAAGATGGGTCCTTACATACACCATTCTTTTAGAAAACTTCGTCCCGAAGTTAGGGTATATAAAGTATTAGTAATTATTTAGCAATAAGTATAATCATATAAAGATTATGTTTCATAATTGGATTTTCGTTTAATGTGAGGACACTTTAAAATTTATATTTTGAAAACTTATATATATTATTTTTATTTTATTTATTATTTATTTTTTTTACAACTTCAATATTCATACTTTGTCTTAGCCGGGTATCCAAGCTATTCTAAAATCATCTTATCCTTCCTAATCTCTTCTGCTTCCATCCTATCCTTCCTCTACTGGAGTATGCCATGGCTTTAGCTATACTGATCCATGTCGACTACATCGACTTGATTTCTTAGTAGGCATTTGACAGTCATCATCACACATCTAGGGGAGCGTGGCTCGCACAGTCCTCCCATGACTCCAGGCTTGGAGGATAAACGGTGGGTAACACCTCCACCCCTCCCTGTAGGACCAGGGTTATCACCCTATTATGGAATCTTATTGAGTCTCAATTGTTCTTGAAACTTTTGTCATCACGTGGTCATTTTGGTAACGATGCTATCTACAACATAAACACTTGTCCATACATTATTAAATAAACAATTTTAGTATAATTCATACATGTTATCTACAATATAACATACTTGGCCATATCTAGCTCATGTCATTAGCTTTCATATTAACCTGTAATTATTCTTTTATTTCTAGCTCATCGATCATATCCATATGCATCAATGGGACAAATTTAAAGATATCTTAATTCATAATTTAGATTTGATAGCAAGTTTCATGTTGGTATTTATATCCTATTAGTGCTAATTAAATGCAGGCTGTAGATCATAAATAAAAAGAAATCCATCCAAGCAAAATATACAAATACAAGAGACTAATAATAATTAAAAAAATAATATCAAAATATTCAAGAAAGTACTTATCTCTAGAGAATATGTCAACTCCTTTTCGTTCAACTCATCGAGGAGTTGATCTCGTCCATATTATCATCATCAGGAAGTCCATATCATCAAGGAATTCACAACATCAAGGAGTCCATATCATTATCAATCTTGTCCACATCATTCAAAAATACAAGATACTTATCTTTTGAGCTCCTTCTTAATCTTTAGATTTCTTGCATCCAACAGTCCTAGGGATTTTTTTGTTGTTGTTGTTAGAAGGCATGACTTCATCAAATTCCACAACAACAGATGATAGTTTCAACATTCAACTTTACACACATATGTGAAGGCTTCTCATTTTAAGATATATACCAAATTTCCAACTTTGACCATTTTTCAATGTCTTTTAAAGACTTTATGATTATGTGTCTCAGACTTGTAGCTAGCTTACTGTGGCAGACTTAAATATCTTGCAACTTTTGTCCTTCCATAGAAATAACACAGGGACTTGGCCTTTCTCTTTATTGAAGTCGAGATTCTTGCCAGTGATGTTCTTCTTTCAGAATAGGTCATTTATTATTTACTTGTGCATTTCAGATACTGCTGATTGAAAAAGCGTCCTTTCATCATGAAGGACCAACTGTTTTAAAAAATAAAGGCAACTGAAATAACAAAAAAGAGCCAGTTGCTTTTGACTGTCCAGCCATATACCATAATGGCCCTTCCAAGAAAGGGCATCAATGAAACCATCATATAGACGGGTCTCCTCAAAAAGGAAAACGACCCTTACAAAATTTTTAAAGTTCTGAGATGTCCGAAACTGCAGGTTTACCGAAATATCATAATAAAGTCTATATAATAAGTATGACATAAATAAAAAAAAGTGATAATGCTGTCCCTGAGCTCATGAATGAGGTGGCTGATCTGAAGTATGAATCTGTCCCTAATTTTCTTCTATGATTTTCCAGCTGCCCAGATTCTGCTGCAGACCATCTTTAGAAAGCTTGTTTGCTGTATCATTTCTGTCCCTGTAAATATGATGTAAAGAGAAACTGTTAAAAGATGATTTTAATACCATAATTTCTTCTAGCAAAGGTTTTAGAATTTGGTTATTGCATGAACTTTTCCCATTAACCCAATTGATAACATTTAATGAGTCTCCAAAGATCTGAATTGTGATGATGTTCCTTTGTATGAGCCAGCATAGAAGCAACTTCAAAGCTGATAATTCTGCATAGTTGTTTGTTCCTATCCCTAGACCAACTGAGGCTTTGAGGGCATGGTTTACATTTACATGGATAACTATTCCAGCCCCTGCCCTGTTGTTCTGAGAGGCACCGTCGAAAAAAGACCAGGGAGTGTCTTCTTTGATGTGGACTTCTTTGTTTTGCCTTTGAGATTTATTCTCCACTGGTTTTGGGATACTTGAATAGATGGAGACACTTTGTATTGCTGTGACAGCTGCCGGGGTTTCCTTGTCCTGAAAAATGCTCTTGTTTCTAGCAATCCATACCCCCCAACATAGAATGAGGGGAAGATTCCGCATATTCCCTTCGGGGTATTGTTGCCACCATTTTGCCCAGACCTCTGTTAGATTTTCTCCTCCCCATTCCATCCTTTTGTTCATCAACTTCTCTACCTCCCCCCATATTTTTTTTTGTTTCTGAGCAATTTAGGAAGAGATGGTTGATGGATTCCGCTTCAGACTTGCATAAAGTACATCTCCCTGGACCGTGCATGTATCTTGACTGGAGTATGTCCCAAGTTGGAATTTTTCTCTTTAAAATACACCAAAAAAACAGTCTAGCCTTTGCCGGACATTTAAGCTTCCATAAGTGCTTCGTCCACCATTCCTGATTTCCCCAGCCTTTCCTGGACATGATGAATTTGTATCCACTTTTTGGAGAGTACTCTCCATTTTTTGCATGTGCCCAGAGCAGCTGGTCCATAGTGTCTTTTAATCTGACGTTTGATCTGGAAAGCTCTTGAGTATATGATTTCCAATCGTTCCACCATCTTTGCTCTAGATCTAGATCTTCTCCATTTTTCCAGGCTTGTCCCCACATAGATGAGTGACCAACTTTTTCCACCTGATTTAGTGTGAGAATGCCTTTACTTTCTAAGTGCTTGATTAATCCGGGGGATAAAGCATAATTCTCATTGCATCCTACCCACGGGTCCCTCTCTATCTTTAAATTCCTTCCGTTTCCAATCTTCCATGCCAGTCCTTGTTCAATTACTTTGAAGGACTCCACAGTTGCTTTGCATATCACCGAACCCTTCTTCTTCTCCTTTGCTGGTTTCCTAATCCATTCTTCTAAAGGCACTGGGTCTATGTATTTCCTTTTCACCACTCTGGTCCATAAGTTTTCCATCTTTATGAGTCTCCAACCAGATTTTGCAGTCAGCGAAAGACTAAAATCAGGAAGACTTTTTATCCCCCATCCTCCCCAGTCTTTTGGCCTTGCCACCTTCTCCCGGGCAACCCATGGAAGGACAGAGTTCTCCTTGGAGCCAGCCCAAAGGAATCTGCTACAAATTCTCCTTATTTTCTCCAATATACCTTTAGGAACCCATGTTAATGCTGCCCAGAAAACTGGAATGACCAATAGAACTGCTTTGATTAGAGTCAATCTCCCAGCTCTGGACAGCCATTTAAAGCTCCAATGGGAGATTCTGGCTTCTATTTTGGCGATTAACCAGTTCCAGTCCTCTTTTTATATGCATTTGGTTTGAGCCAGAACCCTAGATACTTGAAGGGGGATTCCATATTACTTGTTTGATAAGGAAAATACAATTGCATCTGTGCTCTTTCTTGTCTGGCTAGGCCTTCCATTATTAACTGAGATTTCCTGGAGTTTATCTGCATACCTGTAGCTTTCAAGAATAGATCAAGAATGTTTTTTAATTCCTTTGTTTCATTAGATTCTCCATATGTGAAAACCAATATGTCATCAACAAAAAGGAGATGTGAAATGTTCAAGTTTATAGCTACTTCAAGACCTTTTACCTTACCTTCCCTTTTGGCCTTTTGAATCAGCTGGCTTAACCCTTCTGCTCTTAAAAGAAAGAGCAGAGGGTACAGAGGGCAGCCTTGTCTTAATCCCCTCTGTCCTTTGAAAAAGGGAGTAGCTGCTCCATTGATGAGGACTGCATAGCTGACATTTGTAATACACCCCATCATCCAGCTGATGAAATCTATTTTGAAACCTAAATGAGTTAGAAGCAGTCGGATATATATCCAATTTATTCGGTCATAAGCTTTGGATAAGTTGATTTTTAAAACTGCACCCTTCTTGTTCTTCTGTTTAACACTATGCAATACCTCTTGTGCTACACCGATTGCTTCATGAATTTGTCTTCCATTTAAAAACCCGAATTGTTCCATTGAAATGTGCCTTGACAGAATTGGTTTAATTCTGGTCGTAATCACGTTTGCAGTGATCTTATAAATACTGTTGCATAATGATATCGGTTTGAAGTCTTCATAAGTTTCAGGAACTTCCTTCTTCGGAATGAGGGCTATAAATGTTGCGTTGAAGGGACTGTAGACCTCTCCTTTCTTCCTAGACTCTTCTACTACATCCGTGATTTCTGCTCCAATCAGTTCGAAGAAATGGAGAAAGAGTTCTATGGTCCATCCGTCCGGCCCAGGGATTTTTTCTTTTGCCATAGATTTTATGACACTTTCAACTTCCTCCTTTGTGACTGGCCTATGCAGATCCTCTGCTTCTTCCTCCTCCACGTACCTTGGGAAACATTGTGCTGTTTTGATCACCTCAGCAATCGTGATCTCTCCTTGGTCTGCAAATAGATTCTGGAAATGATTTTGTCCTAATGCTGACAGAGATTCAAATGTCTTTGCCTCCCTTCCTTCTTCATTTTTTAGGTTCCAGATAGTGTTTACATACTTCCTCCCTTTTGCATAATTGTGAAAAAAACTTGTGTTTTCATCCCCTGCTTTAAGCCAAATTGCTCTGCTCTTGAGCCGCCATTCCTCTTCTTTTGCCAGAAGGATTTGACTTTTGAGCTTCTCAAGGTGGAGGATCCTCTCTTTTGATTCCTGTGAAGCGTATCCGTCCTCCTCTATACTTTCCAGCTTTTGAAGTTCCTCGCTTATCCGGGTAATTTCCTCGTTCTGTTTTGCCTTCCTGTCTTTCGCCCATGTTATAGTTGCTTTCTTCAGCTTTTTGAGATTTTCCATGAACAGGAACCCTTTGTCTTCTGAGGTACTATTGTCCGGATGCCTCCATATTTCTTTAAATAATTTAATGAAAGAATCTTCTTGTAACCAAGATGCATTGAACTTGAAGGGTGCTGGCGGCTTTGGAGGAGGTTTAGTGAGTTCCAAATAAACTGGGAAGTGATCCGAAGCCCCTCCTTCTTCAACCCATTGCCTAAACATTGGGATCGTGGAGGATAATTCTTCATTAATGAGAAACCTATCCAGTCTTTTAGCCACTCTTGCTTCTCCTACTCTCCTGTTCCTCCAAGTTGGCTTTAGCTTAATAAGATTTACATCAATAAGGTTATTAATGGTTAAGAGATTTTGGAAGAAATCTGACAACGAATCTTCCCTAGCTGAGGGACCCCATGCCTCCGCTCTTCCAATTGAGAAATTTAAATCTCCGCCCAACACCATGTATTTACTCTTCAGAGTTGTATTGGACATCAAATGGGTCCAAAAAGCCACCCTCCCCTGACAGGGCCCATATATGTTTAAGATTGTTAAAGGGAAGTCAAATTCGGGGGATTGAAGTTCAATGCCCATCACCTGCTTCATGCCCCATAGGTTCTTGATCTGTATTCTCCCTTCCCTATATCCTACTGCCAACGCACCTGAATGTCCTTCTGAGTCCATGGCCGAGAATTTCCAGCCTGGAAGGAGAGCATTTAGCACCAATTCTACATCTGCTCCGTTCCCCAAGGTCTCCTGAAGTAGAAGGATATCTGTCTTGGAATTCATTATCAACTCCCTGAGGGCCAGTTTTTTGGGTTTACTGGCCAAACCCCTGCATTTCCATGATGTAAAAATCATTCCTAAACAGTGTCAGGGGCCTGCACCGCTCTAAGTGCCCCAGTGATTGACTGTTGCTTCCCATCTGCCACATCATGTTTTGCTTTTATCTGGGCCATGGAGAGTTTTGATTTCCTTCCCCTTTTCTTCCGGTTCAGACTCAGGGGAGGGGACTGACCAATGCCGCCCACAGCATCTAAGGAAACCGATTTGGAGTCCAGGGATCTAAGATTATACGGACATGAATGATGATGGGCCGGGGGGATAGGGTTAGAAGAAACATCATCACAATTCAGATCTAAGGAGGGTATTGCGGCCGAGATGATTTCAATGCAGTTTTCCATTGAGGTTCTAACATGACTTTCGTTTAATTCTTTGATATCAGAAATGAAAATTTTTGAAGGAGATTCAGAGGCCAGACAATCTTTATTTATTTCTGAATTGAGAATAGGGGAGAATTTTGGATCTAAGCACATACCCTTTGCGCCTTCGCTCTCCAAGGGGATTTGAGTTGCTGGCACAGTGATCTCCATACTTGCTATTACATCCTCGAGCTCTGGATCTTTTTCTGCCCTTTTGAGCTGAGGATCTTGTGTTGCTACGTTTAATTTCTGCCCCCCCTGATCAGGATCTGTCTCCATTTCTTCTTCTGTCTGCTGTGCTACGGCCTCCTTCCGTTGGAAGATCAGGTTTTGGCGAACAACCTTCTCAAATTGAGCTGATGTCCTCTGAAATCGTCTCCTTCGCCTTCCTAAGGGGCATTCCTTGGCCGGATGACCATAGACATGGCATCTATGGCACCTGAAGGGCAAATATTCATAGTCCAGAATCTGTTCGAAGACGAATTCTTTGTACTGGAGATTGATTTTCTTTGCTAGCCCTCTGCTGGGATTTAGATTGACAAGAACCCTTGCCATAGCCTTATTCTGAGTTTGCTTGAAGGACAAGTCCGCTTCCAGAAAAGTACCCAGCTTGTTCCCTATAGCCTTGAAAACTGATTCGACCCACAGGAAGGAAGGTAATCCTGGTGCCCTCACCCAAACCGGAAAGACATCTGTTTTCTCATGAATGGCATCGAACAACGTACTCCATTTTTTTAACAGCACCGGTATGTTCCCGAAGGCCCAATTCTTTTCGACCACCCAATCGGCCGCCTCTTTCTGCTCGAAACGCACCATGAACCAACCCTTTGCTAGGGTCGAAACCTCGAATTCTTTAATGAGGTCAGACTGCCAATTTTGTTCCCACCAAGCTTTAATGAAATTTGAAGTGAATTTTTTCCCCCTCGCCCTGCCAACCAAGGTGCATTCGGCCACCTCCAGGGCCTCTTCAATCTGCACGTCCATTCCTAAAACCAGATTCCCTTCCAAATCCTTCGAATTAATTGGTCTCTGTTTTTTCCTTTTCTCACCTTTTTTCCTTGTCCCGTCTATCTCCTCCCTTGATTCTCTGTTTGTCTCCTCCCTATCCTGCTGCTCCCGACCGAGATTCAAGGAGGAAGGACTTTGCTCTAAGGGGCTAGAACCGAATTGCTAATAGAGAAATTGATAGGTTCTGCTGTGGATTGATTGCAAACCTGGGACTCAAAGGCTGATCTGGTAGGGTTCTTGCATGGATCTGGAAGTCCTTCAGTCTCGTCATCCCTCTGTCCTTCAATCCTTTTGGGGCTGCCCTGACCTTTGGCTATGGATGCCCTGGTAACAGCCGCTACCCTTCCGAAACCCTCTTCACCCGAGCTTGAACCAAAGATAACAATATCCTCTAAGCCTCCAGAGAGAATCGGTCCAATGTATGGGGATTTCCCTTTGCTACCTTGGAGGAAATGTCGTGGGCCTGCATGCAGGTCATTTCCGCCCTCCTTGCTCGTCTGCTGCAGATCCTTGGCTTCCTGGTGCAAGTAATCATTCCTTTCCAACTTCTTGGCCGAGGGAAGAGAGGCCTGGCTGATCCTTTGCAGTTCCGTGGAAAGAGGATCGACGCTTAGAAATTCCGGCACTCCAAAGTATCGTTTGATGTTCTGTGCTGTCGGGTCTTTCCCCCAGACCGACAGAATATCCTCCATTGCCGGATCCAGGTCCACGAGTTCGCCGTTAACCATGGTTACTGAGAGGGTGAGGGTTCACGAGGTTACGCCTTTCAGTTTCAATGCCAGCACAGTGTTTCTACCCCCTATCCTCAGTAGCAAACCCTCGATACTGTGTTCAAACCTGAGCTCCCAGCTGTCAGCCCTACGCTGACCCCGACCGCCAGCTGTCCGTTCCCTGTCGCTATCCTCTGAAGGGCTGTTCCTCGCTGCAGCTCAGGCCAGGTTCCTATGCTGATGCCTTAAGCCCGCGGCCTGGCTGGCCCTGGTTCCTTCTTGCGCACCTGCGCCCAAACCCTCGCCTGCGCCTCCATCGCTCCATTTATTATTTACTTACATCTCAAACCTTGAGGATTATTCATATTTATGTCTACAATAACATATAGAAGTCTTTCATTAAGATCTAAGATTATCAAGGGTTAAAACTTAATACAACCTCAATTTTTATCAAATCTGTGGAACCTCAATGTTCATTAAATCTGTGGACCAATCCTTCCTCCACAATAGAGTCTTGACATCAGATATACTTTTGAGAGAATTCAGTTCCCATATTTGGTTCAATCATAGTATTGACGATCCATAGTTCTTCAAATATCTTTACAGCTTAAAACATAAGCCTCTTCCTCATTCCTTTGGTCAGCTCCTTGCAGTGAATCCAGAAGATTTAGTAGATATATCAGTCCATGACATAATATCTTTCAAAGTTCTCAAAGAATGAGTCTCGATCATGAGAATATAGCTCAGAGATGGCTCATATCTTGACTTCATAACATAGATATGAAGGCAATTTTTTGAACTTCAGAGAAATTTAAATAACAAGTCTCATTCCTAACAGCTTCAATCCTCAGTTTCCTTGTATGGAAACAAGTTTCCTTCTTCTCATCAATGTCACAAAGATATGGAGGCAAAGGCAACACTAGAAATACAAGCCTCAAATGGTATGCCTTCTTCTTCATATGATGATATGCAGAAATAAAGTGACCCTAATTCCTTTGTTATCATCAAAACTTCACTTACTTCGTATTATAAACTCAGAGGAGTATGCCTTAGTCCTTCACCCATGCTCGGTCTTCACATCAGAGGACTGACAGTAATGACTACTGGACAAGTAATAAATCTCACCTTCCACAGGCCTGATCAAGCTCGGAATAGAGGTTTCAGACTAGGTAATTAGGTCTTGTCCTAGGTTCTTCCTCTATTAAGCAAAGATTTAAAGGTTGTCCTCTATTTTAAAACATTGCTGATCTCTGAAGTCAGGCATGTGTGTTTTTTTTTGTTTTTTGTAGAAACCGATGATGTTGAGTTAAAAATTCCCAAGTGAACAGTCACACCATTTCTTTCCACTAATGGTGGCTTATATATAGTCCTGCTTTTTGTAGTATGTAAATCTATAGTATTTAAAGCAGCGGAAGCACCCAATGCTGAACTTCTCTTAGAAACAGCGTCCTTTGTTGAAGATTCATCAAATGTCAAAGGATGCTTTGGTTCAACCTTCTACCCTTCAGTCTCTAATAGACCAATGTACTCCCTTCGTAGGTAATATACTGGGCTTTTCTCCATCCATGCAATGGAAGGAACCTCTCTCTATGTCTTGAGATTCGTGGTAAAAAGCTTCAATATATCGGTTCTGCAAATCCAAGTGTGTTTCTTCATCTGTTAAAGTGTTGCCTTCAAACACTGAGGAATCATTAGTCTTCTTTAACTGTTTCTACAGAAGAGCTGAGAGATTCTCCAGCATCAGAATGTACATTCTGAAATTCTTTTCCCAAAATACTATTTTGTAAAATCTTAATTCTATGAGTGTTAACAGGAGACAATAACCTGTTCTCCCAGAAATGTCAGGAGCACTATCTTCATCTCTCTAACTACCACGCACTGAATCAAAATCACTAAATCACTAGAATTATCCAACTCAGAGTATCACTCTTGCTTTAATTTATGTGCTGCCCATGTAGATAACTGTGTCTTGCACACCAGCTCTGCCATTTCCATGCTCAATAGCTTTTTTTACAATATGGTGATTGGTTCTTTTGGCTCTTGGTCAATTACTCTCATCCACGATGGATTCATCATAGGCATCTTATTATTACTCTTTCTCGATTTATTTTCTTTTCTTGTTTTGTTTTGGGTGCATCCTTGTTGTAAATAGCATGTTTTCAGTCTTCCAGGAGATCTCACTCTGTCAGACTTGCTTGTTATTTGTTTCAAAAGAATTTTTTTTTTAACAGCTAAGAATAATGAAGTTACATTAACCCTAAATGTTTTCAAAAATGATCCAAAATAAAATAGGTAAAGAACATGTCTAACTTTCAAGGACATTTCCGTGTTTGATAGAAGATAATCTAATTTTCAACAGAATTTTAAATAAAAGCTAAGTGGCATAACCACATATTTAAAAGCAAAAAGGATTCCAGGTATAAGCAAATCACAGATTGCTATCTAAGTTGAGCAACTTCTTTTCCTTCAAGCTTTCAACGCTATCTCTGAGAGCCTCTTCAATAGGAGTGTAGTTTAGATCCCAACTTCTCTATCTTTTCTTTTGAGACAGTATAGGTAGGGACGAAGGGATTATCATCTGCACACTTTGTTGGAAGTGCACAGCCTGGATATAGTTTGCTCAGGATCTTCACAATTTCTGATAAGTGGGCAACCCTCTCAACCAAAAGATATCTTCCATTTGCCGATGGAACTTCAAATGCTAGAATATGTGCCTTTGCTACATCCTTCACACTGACCCATCCAAACGTCGCATTAGGATATGTTGAAGACCCATTCATTATTTTTAGAATTGCAGCACAGCTTGTATTCAGAGTAGGCTGTAAAAGTGTGCCAATCACCATCGCTGGATTTATTGTGACAACATCGATACCCTTCTTCTTTGCAAATTTCCATGCAGTTTCTTCTGCCAATGTCTTTGATAGCTGATACCAGCCCTTAGTTTGCTTGCAGTACTCTACATCACTGAACCAAGTTTCATCAACAACTCCAGGTGATCGAGGCCTAGAATTGAATATAACAGCTGCTACAGATGAGGTTACTATCACCGTCTTCACAGAAGAAGCTTTGGCACATGCATTAAGAACATTAATAGTCCCCCTGACTGCTGGATTAAGCATTTTAGCCTGGGGATCTTTGATGCTAGTGTAAAATGGTGATGCAGTATGAAAGACACCTTCACAGCCATCTACAGCTGCATCAAATGTTCCCTTCTCAAGTAAATTTGCTTTCACCAGTTGAAGCCTTTCCTTTGCTCCTTCCAATACATGTAAGTGCTTTGTCTTCTCAGGATTACCTGCATATGAAACTTTTCTCCAAAAAACAGTAAAATCTGCATGCTTATTCAGCCATACTTTGCACGTCCTAAAAAAATGAATTTGGATAGAGTACAGCAGTTGGTGTCTGCAGATTAACAGGTATGATATACATACTTTTTATAGTTACTGATTTTGCAGAGCATCATGGGATATTTAAGCAAATTGATCAAGAACTATTTCCAGCTAATTTTCAAACAGCACTTTCTGCTGGCATGATTTATGTCTTAATTGCTACTTTTCTTAATAGATGATACAACTCCAACCATGATGGTTGGGAGGGAACCATAATTGAGAGCAGTTTGGAATGCAAATCATGGAAACAGCCTTTTACTAGTACTCCATAGTTAATTACTCTACTTATTCATTGATCATGTTAAAAGTTGACACAGCATGTTGTTTAAGCATGCACAGTGTCACAAGTCATTTCTGATGTTCATGGATTTTCCTCCCACACCAAGCACAGCAGAGTTCAGTGGCCATTAAAGGTTGTGGAGGAGTTTTGTTGGTTCAACGGAGACGTTTCCAAATACACTCCACCATGATATTCCACTTGGGCACACTTCTCATAGATTTGAGACGTATTCCTAGGTTGAACCCAAGGTCCAGAGCCACAAAGATGGAGGACATACAAAAAAGAAAACCTACAAGATGAACACCCCACGTCACAGGGTTTCTAGAATGTGACTTATGGTGAGGTAGGGGTCAAACAAAACCCAGGAAGATGAATGCCCTACCTCATTTGCTTGAAATGGCGCCATTTGGCAGTACAAAGCATTTCTATGGTAAAAAAAATTAACATTATTTGCGTTCATTTCCAATAGTGATTTTAGTAACATTAAAAGGATTCTCAGATGAAAACCCAACGTAACTTGAAGTTCTGTGAATTTGCGAATCCGCATCAAACCGGATAACAGTATGTTGATGAATTCGATAATTGATCTGCTTGTCCGATAACAGTAATGGGCGTTGATTTGTTTAAATTGAGCGGATTGCAGCGTTGATGAGGTTAGGAGGAATTACAATAAGTTGAGGACAGATAATCAGCGGAAATCGTGTCCATCCCAAATATGTGGTGGGCCTCGAGTTAAGTACGTCCATCCCGTTCTTTTTATCGCTGCTAAAGACTGTCAGCCATGGTGACCGACAAAAGATGATATGTTTATAATATTATAAATAATATAAGTCATTACATACTAATATGCCTACGATGGTTCTCAGGTCAGCGCGCGAATACAGTGATGGTTAGGGTCTCTACTTACACCCGTCTCTCGATGAACGTCCCATCTGTAACCTTTTGAGTTCCAGGCGATGAAGGCCCGAGAGCGCTCCACCGTTACACCACCGCATACTCCTTTATCCGCCGATGGTTAACATATGTCAAAGGTTTAAGCAATTAATATCATTGTTTGACACGAATGCCCCCTAAGAAATGAGTTTCGACGCGTCAGATGTTTAGAAACGATGTGTGAGCACCGTGGCTACTGGCTTTTGCGAACCTTCATGTATAATTGCTCTCTGGCGGACATGTTATTTAAGCTGTCCCCAAAACCGTCTATTATCCCTTCAGGTTGTCACTGTCTGTTTACTGTCCTGCAAGCTGATATTCTCTCCACCGTCAAACAAAGGATTCCTTCCACATAATTTAGTACTGTGTTCTGATTGAATGGTTCTTTCATCTTTCCTGGATGCTGCTTGTATTATAAAGAATATGCATTGCTGATTATTCTGAATCTTCCATAAATGTTGTAAAATCACGATTCAGAACACAATTACCAAGGAACAATCAGCACTCCCAGTTTGTGTGAAACTGGAAAATAAGCAAGGATAAATTAGGCCATTCTGCTGATGTCGTAATTTTCCAATATTTTTTTTTTGTTGGGATAAAATTAGAATGTTCTTTGAAATTAGTAAATTAGATCTTCCATTTTTATTTAAATAGGCCAAGTCAAAGTTAATCCAAAGGTTTTAGTGAGTTATCAAATGAGGAGTGTATGCTGATAAAAATTTTGAAGGCTTCTTGCTGATCTGTAAAAGCATCAAGGTGCTTTTGACATGATCAGAAGCTTTAACAGGAAGTAACTAAATATTTAGCAAGAAGCTATTTCTAACAGTAAATGTCTGAAGGGTATTTAGTTTGAGAGCAAGTAGATCAATTTTAGTGTGAATATTAAAGATTAACCATGCATTTTTTTTTTTAAATAATAATAACCTGGAAGCAGAAAATTTCAGGACTCCACAGTCGCAACAAAAGAGCAACTGTCAAAGTAGATTGGCAAGGTCACAAATTGTCTGCAAATAGTTTGAGGAGATAAGTGGTAAGAAGGCAAAGAGACAAGGCTCCAGGTTGATAGGCAACTAGAAGTGTCAAAAAGACTTTCCAACAAATAAGGAGACTCTAATTTGAAGGTCAAATTACATTTCATAACACTGTAAATGGAAAGTAAGAAAGAAAACAGGATGGCATGATGATGAGCTGGAATGAAGGGATCCCCAAAAGCCCAAGGACTGGTGGGAATCCGCAGGGAGTCATGTTGTTGCCAGGATCTGCCTTCTCTCTACCTATTTCTGTGCTTGGGTCCCATCCAGGGCATGGGAGATTGCTAAGTTTGAATCCTATCATTTGTGCATATTTCAAACTGAATATGTCACATGTTTGTGAAGAAATCACGTGTTATTTATGTTGGGACGAATTCCTACAAATGATAAATCAATACAGTGACAGAGTCCCACACTAGCTGATATTTGAATTAAATAACATAAGGACCTCTAGTAAGACCCTGAAACTCTATATGTATTATTGTGGAGTCTTCAGCAATAAGGACCTCTACTGAGGGCCATGAAACCCTCTATTTGTCTCTTCATTACTCAAGAATTCAGTAAATGACTTTAGAACATAATTTTTTTTGAATTCAAATGTAACCCTATCTTAACAAACTTAACGGATCCGAGAGTTTGAACATGGCTCTGATACCAAAATGTAAAGCCCTGAAATTTTTAACAAGATATAACTATCCCAAATATAAGAATTTATCAATTTGCGGTTGAGTACATACCTGATGTTAAGTACCTATCTGGTGGAAGATACTTCTGATTTGCTCCAGTTCCCGCTCTTGTTACCAAAAAACCAAAAACCTCCCAGCCAAGCTAGGTACAGTGTCAGTACCCAGCCCCAAAATACTTCAAATTCGAAGTATTTTGGCCCTCGTGCCCAAAAGTCTCAAGAACAACTGCTTAATCTCCATTAATCTCTGTATCTTCCTCTTATTAGTACCTCCGCTGCCTCCCTCTGTTTTCCCTTCCAGCCTCCCCCTTTTCTACAATACCCTTCCTCCTGTTATGTCCTCCCCAAACTCCTCCACCGCTTCCCTTTTCTTAATCATTTTAATTTGATAAGTTCATAAGTTGTAGAGTCGGTCACCGCCTTCTCTCTTTCCAATTTGTTGACCATGCAATCTTATTTATATAATATCTCCTTTATCATAATGTTAGGTTTCACTTTTATTTAAATGGAATTATTTTCATAGTATTTTGGTTTTATATATATTATTCTCTTTATTACATTCACCATTTAATATGTATAAGTGTATACTTTCCTTTAACTTTATATAGTAGAATTATATATATGTATTATGTTGGTGGTACGTATATCATATACCCTACTATATTCTTGTAAGTTAGGTATTCATTTCAATAGTTAATTCATTACCTAAATACGAACATTTTTTTAATATTAACTAACATATATACTAGTGCAATGCAGGCGATGCATGCATATGTAGCTATCATATGCATGTCTCGTGTGCATGCTAATATCTCTATGTCTCTTTTAAGATGGGTCCTTACATTCCTTCTTTCATTTGGACAACCTTTAACATCAATAACAACAATTTTGAACAATCACCCCCCCTTTGTTATTGATGGCAATGCTTATCTGCTTCTTCGGATAACTGCTCCTCCTGTCTGCATTCTCTTCATACTTCTTGTTAGTTGCTCTTCCCATTTGTATTCTCTCCCCCTTTGACATCAATAACAAAGGGTGCTTCCCCTAAGTTTGTCTTCCTTTACTGAGATAAAGGAGAAATCACTCCCAACTTCTTCTTGAGATATTCAAAAGTTTCTCTAGGCAGAGGTTTGGTAGAGATGTCCACAATTTGTTCTTTGGTGCCAATATATTCCATGTTGACATTCTGCTCAACGACTTGTTCTCTAAGGAAATGATACTTGATTGGTTTTTTAGTGCATTACAAGATTTTTTGAGATATTGATTGCACTAATGTTGTTGCTGAAATTAACAATGGGATGATCATATTCCACTTTGATGTCTTGTAAAGTTTGCTTCATCTAGAGAACTTGGGTACTTTGTTGTTGCTATGTATTTGACTTCAGGTATAGAAAGAGAAATTGATGATTGCTTTTTGCTTGACAAAGATACAAGGCAATCTCCCAAGAAAAATGCATTCCCACTGGTGCTTTTTCTGTCATCAATGCTACTTACCCCATCAACATTTGTGTATGTTGTTAATGTGAAATTTGTACTCTTGGGATACTAAAGCCCAAAATCGAGTGTGCCCTTTAAGTATTGAAATATCCTTTTTACCGCTTGCGTATGTGATTCCTTTAATTGAAATCTTGCAACCATTCCAATTGCCTGCATAATGTCTGATCTCGAAGCTATCATGTATAGTAAACTCCCAATCATAGATCTGTAAAATCTTGAATTGACTTCTAGAGATTCATCATCCTTGCTTAAATTGCTTTCGATAATCATAGGGGTATTGACTGTGCACATTCTTCCACTCTGAATCACTTGTATGTTCCTTGAGGTATTTGGTTTGGCCAATGAATATTCCTTCATTGGTTTGAGAAACCTATAGTCCAAGGAAGAAGGATAATTCTCTAATCATTGACATTTCAAATTCCTTTGACATTTCATAAGCAAATCCATGACACATATCATCGTTATTGCTTTAAAAAATGAGATCATCCACACATACAAGTGCAATTAGTAAGTTGTCATTTTCCATCTTGATTTAGAGATTGTTGTCAGATATCCCTATTTTGAAGCCTTCTTGTTGAAGATAGTGGTGCGGCTTGGCATGCCAAACTCTTGGAGGCTGTTTTAACCCATAAGAGCTTTCTTCAATTTGCGTACAGTCTTTATTTTTGTTCAAGTTAAATTCTTCTGGTTGTTCGATGTATACCTCCTCCATTTAGAAAGGTTTATTTAACATCCATCTGATAGACTTTGAAGCCTTTCGAACATGCAAATGCCAAGTGTTGATTGGAGTAGATAAGTAAGCGTTCTACTTATCTAAGTGCTAAGACTAGCAGAACAACCCAAAAGATTGCCACTTTAGCAAAATATTAATTTATTTAACTATTTCCTAAAGTTAAGACTTAGGAAAAATTAAAAATTCCCATGTTAACTTATGATTTAATCTCAACCATTGAGAGGGAGATTAGCGTTGAGATTAAAATTATAAGAGGAGATGGAGTGAGTTGGTGGCAAGTCAGTTGAGCACTAGCAAGTGTGAGAGATCAATGATTGTAGAGCCAAGGGTTTCAACAGATTGTAGTGATACAAGATCAAAAAAGAAATCGAGTGAGAATCGAGCTCTTACAGCCTCAACATAGTTATACCATTTGCATGCCCACACAGGAGATAGGATTTGCGCTCGAACGTGTGTATAATTTAGCTGACTTGCATAGGGATTTTGCAGTTCTAGAGCGCGTGCAGGGGCAGTCGATTCATCTTGGAGTATTGATCAATTGTTCTGGTGATAAAAGGGAAGTTTCTCCCTCGTAATTCTCAAAAGAAAAATCCTTTGCTGAAGAAAATAATAAAACACACAATGTTGCAAGTTTTCCTCGGAGTTGGGATTTCCTTGGTATATGTTGTGTTCTATGGTTGATGTGTTTGTCTTCTGATTTATTTTCTGTTGTGCATGTTAAGTTATACAAATAAATGTATTTTTGATTTAAGTTTCCAGAATATCAGTTATTTGTGTTTTTGGGTTTTTACACGTAGAAAATTGTGAATCATCAGTTCAATGGGTTTTAAGGAAATTTAACATGGTATTAGAGCTCAATTTTTGATTGAAGACTAAGCACATATTTTATCTTCAGGAGCAGATTCTATGATTCAGAGGGAGCAAGTTATCAAATTGATTTGGCCATTAGGGATCCGAGCAATGCGCATTGATTCTACTAGTGCAATTTGTATTCAACAGTTTGATTGGGTAAAATGGCATATCTGGGTCTCATATTTGAAGATAGATTGGACGGAGTGTCCAAATTTTGTTCGTGGCATGAAAGGATAGCAATGGTGCTGTAGGCACAAGGGGTTTGGGATTTTGTTGATAACGTCCCAACCACACAAACAAATCATTAGCAGCTGGCTCAACATAATAAAATGGATGCCAAGGCAAGAAAGATTATCGTGGAAGGAGTCAAAGGCCACATTAGATCTCACCTGATTGGGTAGAAGAAAGCCAAAGATATGTGCACTGCCTTCATTGGTCTCTATGAGGGTTTGAGTGAGGTCCGAAAGATGGTACTGAACGACAAGCTTAGGAGCATTAAAATGTCCAAGTCAGATTTTGTGGTTTCTTACCTCACCAAGTTTTCCAAGGTAAAGGAAGAGTTGGCAAGTGTGGTTGAGATAGTTCCAGATAAAGATTTGGTGAATTTTGCTTTTTTTGGTTTCACCGAATTGTGGCTAGCCTTCACGAATGGGATATGTGCCTGAGAAAACTTGGCAGATTGGGAACGTTTGTGGGGTGACTGCGTCTAGGAGGAGAATCGTAGACAAGCTCAAGCTAGATCTCGTGTTGAAAGTAAGGAAGGTGAAGAAAATTTCACTCTAGCCAACAAAGGGGCCAAGTCCAAGGGTGAAAAGAGCAATGGTGGTGGTGAGCCGAGTTCTAAGGAAGAGAAGAAGAAAAAGGATCTCAGCAAGATCAAGTGTTTTTCGTGCCACCAACTTGGGCATTATGCTACTAAATGCGCTAATAGGAAGAAAGGGTCTAAGAAGGACCAAGTAGCATCCTTTGCAGAGATAGATGAGTTCTCTTTTCATTTTGAGAAGGAGTTTTCACTCATTGCCTGTATGGCAAGTTCATTGGCTACTAGTTTATGGTATGTGGATAGCGGTGCATCTTGTCATATGACGAGAAATAAGAAGTATTTCATCAAACTCTTAGAGAAGGACATGCAGTTCAATATTGAGATGGGAGACGATGGGAAGTATCGAGTCAAGTGTAGTCGAGGGTAGTTTTGAAACCCGCTATCTCAGAGATGTTCTTTACATACTTGGGCTCAAGAAGAATCTTGTTTTAGTTTCAGGATTGGAGGATAAGGGGTACAAGGTGACCTTAAGACAAAGTAGGGTTTTTATATGTATGCGAAAGACTCTCTCTTTTCTATATATATATGGGAGTTAAGAAAGGCCAATGATACAATGTGGGCATTGGACCTTGCAAGCAACCTACAATAAACACTTATAGGCCTACACAAGTAAATTGCTCCATTCCAAGGGCACACATGTCATGTTCCAAGGTGATGTCGTACACAATAATTGATCCAAAACGATGTAGCTACATGAGGTGTCCACACCTCTCTATTATGAGTTCTCGTAGACTCCAATGCTTCTCCTAAGCCATCTACCCCAATGGGGCCACTCTCCTTGCATGAGCACATCAACCTAGGTGTCCTTGTGCTAACTCCAAGCCTCCATAAAATAATCCAAACTACTCCAAGCTGTCTAGGGCCGGATGTTCTGCTCCAAGATGCATAGAACTCCTCTCCCTAAGCGGGACGTTCTCTAAACAAGTGAAACTCTCCATGTGGCCATCATGAAGGATGCCCCTCAAGTTCTCAAGGGCACTCCAATGCTCTAGGGAAGAATGCTATGCAAGAACCCATGTAAGTTCAAGCAACCACTGAAGAAGCTATCTCTAATGTGCAAATCTGTGTTGCACGCGAACCTATCCCATGAAAAAAGCCCCTATCCTCGCCATTCCAACATTTCGGGTACTTGGGGAGCCTTAGGAGATGTCCCCAAACTTCTGGGTACTTGATCGGGGCAAAAGGATTTGCTGGCCGTCCCAAAGATGTTTTGGGTAGATTTCAATGATGTTACAAAAAGATTTCAGGGATGTTCTACACAAATTTCAGGGATATTTTGGCCATGTGTGTTCAATTTTGACAATGGACATTGATGATTGGAGAATATGATCATTTTCCTTATCCACTTTTTTGTATTACAGTGAATCTAAATCTGCTGTACAAAGTTGTAAATTTGTAATTGAAAACATGGGCTTCGCGTGATGGGTTTTGGTTTGGCTTTCTAGTGATTTAACTATTGCATTTCTAGTGATTTAACTATTGTCTTTTCAGCAACAATATTACAGCAAGCAAAGTCTCCATTTAAAAAAAAAACAACGGAATGCAACATTTCAAAGGGCTGATCCTTGTCGTTATTGCTGTTTTTCCTCTCATTTTTGGGGTCATCTCAACTTTAACATATTTACATGGGTTTTGAGGAGTTATTCCCACCATCCCAACCTCCAGCATTGTAAAATTAACCAGATAGTAGTGATTTGGATTGGGTATGAAATGTTTGAATAAATACTTATTCAACCACCTTCTCAATCTGAAATATGAATTTAATCTCGAACCGGAGTGTTTTGTAGTGGTTTTAAGCACATTTATAAAATTTTGCAGAACCTATTGAAAAGGTAATGCCTTTAAAGTTTTAAATTAATCATCATAAAAAAGAAATATGCAGAAGAAAAGCTGCTATAGAGACAATTCTGTCCCATAGACCCTTCATGGACCTTATTGTAAATTGAGAATAGTTACACTTAAAATTGCCTAAAGTTAAACTGCATTTTGCTCACGTCTAGTGTCCAATAGAATGGCACTCGACCCTTGTTTAAATTGTCTGAGCTGTTTCCGAACTGGCGAGTGTAATGGTGAGCGCTCTCTCTCTCTCTCTCTCTCTCTATATATATATATATATATATATAATATATATGTATGTGCTGCCCCTTGAAATTTTTTAGGGTGCCTGCTAGCCATCCTGGGTATGTGTCCCCTCTTCATTGCCATTCCCTCATCTCAGAAACTAGTGCAACATAGGTGCAAGTCCATCACGTATCATCTCCCATGTGCCAGTCCATCTCCTACCATTTGGGCACTGAACATACACCATGTACCTGAAATATCATGAAGCACCCCTGACCATGGTGTGAATTCTCTTGGAGTAACCCGAAGGATAAGATAACTATCATTTATGGGTTGATCAGACCAGGTGACAACCCTTCGTCATAGAAAAGGTCCATGATGTATTTTGAAAAAGCACTTCTGGTTGCAACTAGTTATAACTACTATCTAGCATGTTTGATGAAGCCCTTGGGTTGATGTCTCTCTACACGGAACTGGATCTTTTCCATCACACAAAAGGTAATAAAAGTGCGAAGCATATTTGGGATTCTTTCCAAAGCTTATCTGGCACAAGTGAACACCACTCAATCCAATAGAATTGAAACCATAGTTTAAAAAACTGGAACCAGGTTTTGAACTGGGCCACCTATCAAACCGGGGTTCGAACGCTAATCAGATCAAACTTGATAGAACCAGATTCAATGAACTGGAATCGAAAAAATACACAAAATAATTAATTTTTGATGGCAAAAAAATATTTTTAAGATTTCAAACCATGATAGACAAAATATGCAAAGTTTGCTCATCTATATACCATGCAAGGGTACATATACCAAAATGGCACCAAGTGCAAATTTTGTTGCTAGTTTCATTATCAAATTCAGTTTGAGCATGTTGTCAAGCAGAACCATTTTATGCAGTTTGGGTGATGTGCAAGTCCTGGGCACATTTGGTGGAAAGATACTCCCCAGTCATGGTATCCTAGCTGAAGGATTGTTTCTGTGAGTTGTGAGATGTATCTGCTCCATTGTAATATCCAGCATTGCACGACTCAAACTCATATAAGACTCGTCTGGCTATTGACTTGGAGACCTCTATAAGACTCGGGAACGACCCGTATAAGATTCGTATAAGACTTGGCAAAATATAGAAAAAATTTAAAATATGAATAAATAAAAATAAAAATAAAGAAAAATAAAAAAAGTCGAATTTTGAGGGTCTTCATGGGTCTTATGTGGGTTCAATGCGAGTTTAATGCGGGTCTTCATGGGTACGGGTAAGAACCTCAGGTTCTATGCGAGTGACCCGTCTCACTATAAGCCCTGTCAAGACCCGTGGGTCTTATAAGGGTCGTGCTTCATGGTTAATATCTCATATTTGCACATGTTGATCAGAAAATCTGGCAAAAATAAATTCATAATCCATGCCAATGCAACTGAATCTTGATATTTTCATACACTTTAATCCTATGGGGTTGAATGTTAATTCTGGGTCAAGGTAATGTATAAAGTACCTTCACTTATAAAATATGGTAAATACTTGGATTTAAATCCCTTGTAGGAGACAGACTGCGGGTCGTGCTTCATGGGTAATATCTCATATAGGAAGGCACCACTTGCACATGTTGATCAGAAAATCTAACAAAAACAAATTTATAATCCACACCAATGCAACTGAATCTTGATATTTTGACACTTTAATCCCATGGGGGTGAATGTTAATTCTGGGTTAAGGTAATGTATAAAGCACCTTCACTTATAAAATATGGTACATACTTGGATTTAAATCCCTTGTAGGAGACAGACTGCTTTAGTCAATGGTTGATATCTTCATCTTCATTGTAGAATTATCAAGAATTTACCGAATGAAGGCTGTTTACCATCACCATTTGTTTCTCATTTGTCAGGCTGCTTGTAGTAACTGTAGGCACCTTTCAGATGTGGTTGTCTATGCCATGAAATCAGCATGTTAACTGGATTCTTTAAGACCCTTTGATCGTCAAGGTCGGGTATTGATTTTGGTAGATGTAATGTAATGTATCATTTTCAAGCTGAATAAAAGTACTTTGGATTGGAAACCCGTTTATCATAGAGACTGTTTTAGGCAGGATTTTATACCTTCAATCTTTTAGAGTGTATTTATCAAATGTTAGATTAAGAAGGCTTTTGAGAATCATTGTGTAATTGGTGTATTTGTTTCAGTTCAATGCAAGTTGATTTTTGTTTATGGTATAAGGAAAAACCTGGAAGCTCTGCCCAGTTATCTTACACTGCCCTATATTATTTCAGGCACGGAGAAGCTTTGCAAAGCTTGAGCTCTATCGAAAGTTTACAAATTCATTGGCACTGGCAGTTGTTCTATCTGTTGCTTGGATTGGCTTTGAGGTAACTTATGTGTTGGAGTTGGGTTTTTTTAGATCAAATTTTATTTTTCGGCAAGTATCTTTTGCATTAGATTTATGCACAAATCTTCTTGCTCGCGGCTACAATTTAGTTGAAGAATGGTTCTTTCGACTTTTGGTTGCAGTTATATTTCCAGGCATCAGATCCCTTCAGTGAACGTTGGCAAAATGCTTGGATTATTACAGCTTTTTGGACATTACTCGCATTTGTCCTGCTCTGTGTAATTTGCGTATTGTGGACACCATCCCATAATGCAACACGGTGAGTCCATTCTCATAGGATTCGATTGTTCGTTTGAGGGAATTGACGGCATTTATATTAGTAGTTGCAAGTTTGCTTAATAAATATACTACATGTGTGGTGAAGACAAATAATAATTGTTTGACATTCATATTAGTTTTCTGTTTGAATTTACTGAATAGTCAGTTTTGATTTCCCTGTGAGCGTCTTCCCAGATATGCATATACTGAAGAAAGTGGGGAAGACTTTGACGAGGATGAGGCGATTGCTCTGACTTCTGGGAGTGTGAAGTCCACACTGGATGTTGCAGGCAAGGTTGACAGAAAAGAAAGGGTGCCTGTCAGTAGTGATGTTTTCAGTCTTGGAGTGGACCTTGAGGAGGACAAAAGAGAATAATAATTTTCCTTTTTGTCAGATACGTTGACAAGGGGTTTGCAGCACGTTATATGAATGTAACTATGGTTTTCAAAAGATTGGCGCTGGCTGTATTTATGTTCAAGGTGATTCTATAGATAGATGACTCTCAAAGATGATGTAAATTGTCTCAGGTAATGGCCATGTAAGTTTGTCATGGATCTATTTTTTCTATGATTGCTTCCTTCTCGCAAGTTATTCTTGAGAATGCGAAGTGGGATGTGATTTCATTGGGTAAGTACTATCTGCAAAGGTTGATTGCTTCCTTTAACAGGTTATTTTTGAGAGTGCTAGTAGGATGCTAGTTTAATGGGAAAAACACTCAAGTATTAGGATATGGATATGGGTATGGCAAATTTTTAGAAAAGATCAGATATAAAAATATATTTACACAGACATTCTAGATAATGCCTTCTCTACTAGCATAATGGTTGATTGGTTGTGGGGTCATTATGCTGGCCTGTTCAGACTTCCCCTTCCTTCTTTAAGGCCCATGTGTGAGAATAAAACGGGAATAATAAGAGTGATACATGCCTCTCTTGTGGCACCTTGGAATAGTTTATAATATAAGAAGAGAGAGGGGAACACTTGGACTTATTATCTCTTGCTAACAAAGCTGCTTCTCTTCCTTTGTTTCCTTTTACCAGAGTTTGCTTGATAGGATTGGAGTTGGCTAATCTTTACAAGAGAGTGTGTATACTGTATACTAGGTACAACCTGAGTGGACCTAACAGATAAGAATGCATGTTTCCTTCTGGGAGCTCACAGGTTCAAATCTGTAGGAGGGCAGTGTATGTACATCTCTATAGACTTAAACAGTCAAATTGCTGTGTGGAGGGGCTCACTTGCCCCACAAACAAGGGGTTCTCATAAATCAATTTGGCATCTGGGAGGTTGTGACCATAAATTATATCATTATTGTTGTTGATATGTATTTAGTGTTTTCTAGTGTCTACAATTGGAAGTTTTGTATCAACTATTTAATACAGATCTGGACTATATTTGAACAAACTACAGAGCCAAGTTGTATCCTAGTATTATCCAGGCTGTATGCATTTCAGATTTGGATAGGTATGGGTTTTTGGGTTGTTGTGTCGGTGACTCAGTAAAATTGCATTTAAACATTTGTTGTGTAATCCATGACAAGTTTTTAGATGTTTTTTTAATATACTCTAATCAAGAGAGGGTATGTGGCATATTTGTGCTAGGAGGTGAAAAACATGTCAATGTGATTACTTGCTACTTAGGACAGTTTGCTCTTCTAATATAAGTCACTGAATTTATTGATGGAGTGTTTCTTTCCATAAGGACAATTGTACGGTGGCACTGTAACCTTAAGGGTATTTGTTATGTAAGTGCTCTGTTCCAGGCTTTACGAGTGTATCCGATTTGGAGAATTTTTTTCTACATTATGTAGATAACACCCCTTATAATTCCAGGGATGTTACATATGTGATATCAGAGCTTCGATGTGAAGCTCTGGTGATGCGCTGCTGAAAAAGCCTAAAGTAGTATAGTTTCATGTCGTTATTTATATTGAATAACAGTAGTGTTTGGAGCGTAACGTTAATGTCAATTTGAATTAGGATTGAAGTAACACTTTCGATTATTGCCCTTTGGTGTTTCTAAATCTGCCATAAATTCCTACCAGTTGAATGATAATAATTTTGAGGTAATGCTTCGGAAATATTGAGAGGGGGTGAATAAGTGTTTCGTTACTTTTGACAAATTTTCACTTAGTTAATCTTGAAATTGAATTCACATCATATAATCAATCGTCCACAATGTATGAAGACATAGATTAAAGTGCAAATCAAAAGTTGAAGAAGAAATACATTAAAATAATCTTTCATTTATTACTATCTCTTGTGAGGACACCAATGCTCAGGAGGGCAGTGTATATAGACTTAAACAGTCAAATTGCTATGTGGAGGGGCTCACTTGCCCCACAAACAAGGGGTTCTCATAAATCAATTTGGCATCTGGGAGGTTGTGACCATAAATTATATCATTATTGTTGTTGATATGTATTTAGTGTTTTCTAGTGTTTTGTTCTACATTATGTAGATAACACCCCTTATAATTCCAGGGATGTTACATATGTGATATCAGAGCTTCGATGTGAAGCTCTGGTGATGCGCTGCTGAAAAGGCCTAAAGTAGTATAGTTTATGTCTTTATTTATATTGAATAACAATAGTGTTTGGAGAGTAACGTTAATGTCAATTTGAATTAGGATTGAAGTAACACTTTCGATTATTGCCCTTTGGTGTTTCTAAATCTGCCATAAATTCCTACCAGTGGAATGATAATAATTTTGAGGTAATGTGTCAAAAATATTGAGAGGGGGTGAATAAGTGTTTCATTACTTTTGACAGATTTTCACTTAGTTAATCTTGAAACTGAATTCACATCATATAATCAATCATCCACAATGTATGAAGACATAGATTAAAGTGCAAATCAAAAGTTGAGGAAGAAATACTTGAAAATAATCTTTCATTTATTACAATCTCTTGTGAGGACACCAATCTTCTGTAAGCATCAACTTACAAAAATCGTTGGCTCCAACCTGTCAAGAAAATAAGGACACCAATCCTCAGTGAGCACCAACTTACACTGATTGCAAATTCCAAATTGAACTCAACTTTTAATACACTAAAACTTGTGCTAGAAGAAAGTTGTGATGTCAAAGGGTGAATGGGCCATAAGCAACCCTTGAAGTAAATCAATATTTTGGTGGATAGAATCAAGGCAAACACAAGAATGGATTAGACCATCTTGTAGTGCTCGTTGAGACCTTTCCAACGAGGTATAGTTTGTTTTCTAAGTCCTCTCGGTTGAGGGGATATGATTTTTTCAAGATGAATATTAAATTTTCCGACTTAGTCAAGTCGACCTTCCCACAAATCAAGTTAGCCCTATTTTGTTGGGTTGTGTTATATTCTTTCCACGACTAGCCTAAGTAGCTAACCGGGGGGTTGCGCCGATTGTGCAGCGGGGAGGTCACAGGGGGTTTGAGGCGGACGGGTAGCCCCCCGTCTATGGGGTCTGGGCAGTGCTCCGGGAAATTTTTTTTGGAACCCTATATTAGGTGGGACGAACTTACCTATGTTTCGTGCATGGTTTTAGCACATGGTTTTGGATGCGATGGTTTTTCGATCCATGGTTTTGGGCACGATGGTTTTCAGTCCATGGTATTGGATGCTTCGACATGTATATATATGTATTGTAACATTGAAAGAAACATAATGAAAAATCACGTTGGTAATCCTGGTTTTGGGATCCAGGGGAAAAATCTCTGTGTATGTGTTTTATGTGTTATGCCCTTGCATTGTTTATTTTCGGTGTTTTAGAATTCGTATGCAGGTAATTTCTGTATAACGTTAAAACCTACATTTGGTATCGGAGTTTTTTTGGCTTCAAGGGGATGCCTTTGTTGTTGAGGGGTTTTGCTCAGGCTTGTGGTAGACCTTGTTCAATGGGAGATCTGCGGGATTGATTCTGGTGGTGAAAGAAGATTACGAGCAGTGGAAAGATAGAAATTGAGAAATTTAATGGTCAGAGTTTTGAGTTATGGAACCTCAAGATAGAGGATCTGTTGGTGGATAAAGATCAGTGGATCGCGGTAAATCTAGGTACTAAACTAACGAGAGTGTTCGATGAAGAATGGAAGAAGGTGGACGGAAAGGCAAAGAGCACAATACGATTGTGTGTTTCATATTCAGTATCGCTGAATGTATAAGGGGAAGCTACAACGAAGGCTTTGTGGGACGAGTTAGGGACTTTGTACCAATCTAAGTCTCTGGTGAATAAACTGTTCCTACGGAAAAACTGTATAACCTGAGGATGAAAGATGGAGACTTGGTGATAGAGCATCTGAACGCATTTAATACTGTGGTAAGTAAGTTATTATTTGTTGATATTAAAATTTTAGATGAAGAGAAGTGCATCAATTTGTTGTGTTCTCTACCAGATTCGTGGGATAGTCTGTTTATTGCAATAGGTAGCAATGCAATTGCCTTGCAGTTTGATGAAATAGTCTCATCCTTGCTGACGGAGGAGATAAGACGGAAAAATATGGAGAGCCAGAATGGTGATGCCTTGTCTGTACGCGGACGGTCCTAGAACGGAAACAAAAATAAGTCATCGAGTGGGAGATCTAAATCTCCAGGAAAACCTGTAAATGTGGTTTGTTGTAAATGCAGAAAGGAAGGGCACTACAAAAAGGACTGTAAATCTAAAACTCCTGACAAAGGAAAGAGATATGATGATGCTCCTTTTGCGGAGGCGAAAACCACCTCAGATGAATATGGGGATGTGTACTTGCCTTCTTCAAGTACACATGTAGATCATGAGGCATGGTTGATTGATCAGGTGCATCCTTTCACTTCACTCCCCATAGAGAGTGGTTTTGCGAGTATGAGAAATATGATGGTGGTGATGTCTTCTTAGGGAATGATAGGAAGGCTAGAATCGTTGGTCGCGGAAAAGTAAAGTTGAAGTTGCAAGGTGGAAGGGTTAGAACACTTTCGGGTGTTCTGCATATTCCTGCATTGGCCAGAAATTTGATTTCTATAAGCAAGCTGGATGATGCAGGTGTAAAAACAGTGTTCAAGAAGGATACCTGCAAGATGGTTCGGGGAGCACTAGTATTGACACAGGTAGTTTGGATTGGAACTCTGTAGAAGCTACAAGGTAAGACTGTTGTTGATGGGTACAATAGTTCTGTGGTTCTTGAAAGTGGAGCAGAAAATCTAGTGGTCTTTGGAGAGAAGACCATGTTGTGGCATCAAAGGCTTGGACATATTAGAGAGAAGGGCCTTCGAATACTTCATGGTAAAAGTATGGTAGAAGGTATGAGTAATAACGCTACAAGGTAAGACTGTTGTTGATGGGTACAATAGTTCTGTGGTTCTTGAAAGTGGAGCAGAAAATCTAGTGGTCTTTGGAGAGAAGACCATGTTGTGCCATCAAAGGCTTGGACATATTGGAGAGAAGGGCCTTTGAATACTTCATGGTAAAAGTATGGTAGAAGGTATGAGTAATAACTCTCTGAATTTTGATTTATATGAAAATTGTGTATATGGGAAGTAGAATCGAGTGAGTTTCCTCTCTGGTGGTAAGAGGGCAAAACATATATTAGAGCCTGTGCACAATGATGTGTTTGGACTTGTGAATGTTCCATCATTGGGTAAGTTTGTGTACTATGTATCATTTATAGATGACTTTTCAAGGAATATATGGATATATTTCCTTAAGAAGAAATCTGAAGTCTTTGACAGGTTTAAATAATTTAAGGTTCTGGTGGAAAACCAAACAGAGAAGAAGATAAAGGTGTTGAAGTTAGATAATGGTGGAGAGTTTTGTAGCAAGGAATTTGACGAGTTCTATAAGAAGTGTGGTATAGCACGGCAGAAGACTACTCTATACACACCTGAGCAAAATGGAGTTGCAGAAAGAATGAACAAGACGTTGATGGAAAGGGCAAGAAACATGCGCAGTGGTGCTGGGTTATGACAAGAATTCTGGGTAGAGGTGGTGGAGACAACATGTTACCTGGTCAACTGATCACCTTCATCAATGTTGGAGAATAAGACTCCACAAGAAGTATGGACTGGTAAGAAACCCTCTCTTTCACATCTGAGGGTATTTGGATGTGATGCATATGTACATGTTCCAAAGGAGAAAAGAACTAAGTTGGATAAAATCTGAAAAGTGCATCTCTATTGGGTATAACGATGATTTAAAGGGTTATGAGCTTTGGAACCTAGTAACAAGGAAGGTTGTGTACAACCAAAATGTGGTGTTCAGAGAGGTGAAAGATGTTATTAAACATGATGTCCAACCAAAGGAACTTGAGAAGAAAGAGTTTGAGCTTAAGGAGGAAGAATCAAACTCTACAGTAGAGGAGGAATCAGAAGATGAAGCGCCACAAACTCCGGGTGTGAGAAGATCAGTTCGAGAAAGAAAGCAATAAAAAAGGTATAGTCCATTTGCTTTCTGTTCAAATTTTGCTTTATCTGTTACTAATGATGATCCCATAATTGTGAAGGAAGCAGTAGATTCAAAGGATGACAAACTTTGGAAAGAGGCCATGGTTGATGAAATGGCATCTTTGCACAAAAATGAGGCTTGGGATCTGGTGGAGTTGCCGACTGGAAGGAAACCCATTGGCAACGAATGGGTGTTCAAGAAGAAGACAAATGCAGAAGGAAAGGTGGAGAAATTCAAAGCTCGGTTGGTAGCAAAAGGTTATTCCCATGTGTCGGGTATTGATTTTGGTGATATTTTTTCTCCCGTTGCCAAAATAACTTTTATTAGATTACTTTTATCTGTTGCCGCTGCTTTTGATTTTGAGATAGAACAGATGGATGTGAAGACAACATTTCTTCACGGGGATCTGGAAAAGGAGATCTACATGAAGCAACTTGAAGGTTTTGTGGTGAAGGGTAAGAAAGCAATTGTATGCAAGTTAAAGAAGTCTCTGTATGGGTTAAAACAATCATCAAGGATGTGGTATGAGAAAGTTGATACATTTATATGGGGACTTGACTTCACCAGAAGCAAAGCATATCACTGTGTATATTTTAAATTAATTGGTGACCGTGTTATTTATCTGCTCTTGTATGTGGATGATATGTTGCTGGTTGGAAATGAGAAAGAAATTATCCAGGATTTGAAGACCCAATTGTCCTCCAAATTCGACATGAAAGATCTTGGTGCTGCAAACTATATTTTGGGCATGAAAATTAAAAGAGATCGGACAAAGAGGAAGCTCCGATTAAACCAGAGGAAGTATGTCGAGACAATACTGCAAAGGTTTAATATGCAGGATAGTAAACCGGTGAAGGTTCTTATTCCTGTGGGTGTAAGTTATTTGTCGAACAGTTTCCCAAGACACAAGAAGAGAAAGAGGACATGTCCCGCGTTCCATATGCAAGTGCAGTCAGTAGCCTGATGTATGCAATGGTCTATACTAGACTAGACATTGCACATGTAGTGGGAGTATTGAGCAGGTTTATGTCAAAACCAGGGAAGGAGCACTGAACAACAGTGAAGTGGGTTTTTAGGTATTTGCGTGGCACTAGTGATTATGGTTTGTGCTACCAAGGAAGACCAAGATTGGAAAGTGTTGGATATTCGTGACTTTGTTGATGCACACTGGGCTCGAGATCTGGATCAGAGAAGATCTACAAGTGGGTATGTGTTTAACATATTTGGAGGTGAAGTCAGTTGGATGAGTAAGAAACAATCTGTAGTGATATTATCAACTACAGAGACAGAATACATGGCAGCCACTCATGCAAGCAAGGAAGCAGTTTGGTTGTAGATATTGTTCAAGTATGGGGTTAGTACATGGAGTTATAAAGATAGACTGTGACGCTAAAGTGCAATTTTGTTGGCAAAAAACCCTGCTTACCATTCAAAGACAAAGCACATTGATGTTCAGTATCACTTTGTGAGGGATATGATAGAAGACAGAAAGGTGTTGCTGGTAAAGGTGGACACTTTGAAGAATACTTCAGAGGCATTGACAAAATCTGTGAGTTTTGAGAAGTTCTCTTGGTGTAGAGAAACGATGGGCGTTTCAGGGCTGGATAAATGACTAAGCTCTCCTGTGGAAAGAAAACAACAAGTGGGAGAATGTTGGGTTGTGTTATATTCTTTCCACGACTAGCCTACGTAGTTAATCAGGGGGTTAGAGAGGGAGGGGGGGAGCCCCCCATTTTGTTGCGTCGATTGCGCAGTGGGGGGGTCACAGTGGGTTTGAGGGGGGTGGGTAGTCCCTGTCTACGGGGTCTGGGGCAACGCCCCGGGGAATTTTTTTGGAACACTATATTAGGTGGAACAAACCTACCTATGATTTTGTGCATGGTTTTGGCACATGGTTTTGGACGCAATGGTTTTTCGTCCATGGTTTTGGGCGCGATGGTTTTCGGTCCATGGTATTGGATGCTTTGGCATGTATATATATATGTATTGTAACATTGAAAGGAACATAATGAAAAATCACGCTGGTAGTCCTGGTTTTGGGATCAAGGGGAAAAATCTCAGTGTATATGTGTTTTATGTGTTATGCTCTCGCATTGTTTATTTTCTGTGTTTTAGAATTCGTATGCAGGTAATTTCTGTACAGGGTTAAAACCTACATATTTGAGGGTCAACGCGGCCTATAAATTCGCTCCTGCCTCTCCCATTCAGCCAATCAATTCGATTAAGTAAGACATAACAAATTTGGACCTGTTGAGCAAAGGTTTATATCTCGTGTGCCATGGGGTTAAGAAAATTCAAGGGTAGTTTTGAAAGCTTGTTTTCTTGTTCTAGTTAGGGTTTTTTGAGAGTTTGTTTTTGATCAATTTTGGAATATTTTTATGGAGAAAACATTAGAAGAAACTTGGGTCCTTGGCAACATCCTTCTCAGTCTACTCTAGGCAAATATTGACCTTGCAACTAACTGTAGATAACCTGATTTCGACTTCGTAACAAACCTTAGAGGCACCCTAATTTCGGCCATGTGACATCTCTATATTCAACTTTTCTTAGAGGTAACTTGAAGCAATTTGATATTGTTTTGGAGCAGACTTTTGGAGTATATTTTGAAGAAGCCTTGGAGTAATCTTGAAGGTTGATTTGAGTAGGGTTGGAAGTAGGTTTTGTTGAAGAAAAGTGGAACTAGGTTTGGTATTTACAAATGTAATTTTGATCTTTGTACTTGTCAAGAAAAAGAAATTATTTTTGTGAATTATAAGAATGAGTTTCTTGCTCATTCCATAAGTCTAGAAAAGTCAAAGAGTCAAAGAGCTCTTCTTGAGCATATATGTAATGTATATAAGTCTACCTAGTGTATAGATTAGCCCTCCAAGACAATCACAATCCTCTTGAAGAAGGCAACAATCTAAACGATGTAAAATGCAGTGATGTCGGCCTGCAAATGAATTAAAAGGATGTCATGACGGTTTGCATTAAAGACAAAACTCTTTACTGGCTCAGGTCGGCTAAATATGGAGGGAAAACCAGTGTATATAGCTAGCTAGGGTATTCGCAAAAGTGAAGCACATAAAATTGGATTCCTCTACGATTTCAAATGGGTATAGGATTTTGGAGGTCTCTGCAACTTCGGTGGTGATCACAATGAGAAATCACAGTCAAGTAATTTTCGCACTTACCTCTGTAACTTTGGATGGCACAGAGCTACACGATTCTTGGATGAAGACAATAGATTAGTATTTCATATAGTGAAGGATCTCTTTGTTTTTCAGATGCCTTTGCCATTTCGTGGGTTACAACAAGCAAAGGTGTATCTCCTCGGTGGTGACAGTTTTGATCATGATCCTGGTGCAAGGAAAGATCACAGTATTATTGTCTTAATATGTTTATGATGAGAAGGATCATGATGATCCCATAGTTGCATATACAGTCACGACTTATTTGTTATGATGAGGATATACCCTTGGATTGCTCACTGTCTCAATGTCAACATACTAGACAATATCATACTCTGTCTCAGTACTCTTTCTAAATGCAGTAATGAAGAACTCTAATGGTGACTTACTCTGTCTCGACATACTAGACAATACAGTCGTAATAGATTCTATTATGATCTTGGTATAATCATGATCCTGATGAAGACAAAGTTATAAGGTGAAGATCTCATTGAATGAATAACAAAGTTAACGTAGTAATGAAGATCTCAGAGGCGCAGTAGTGATGTCTTCAGTGTTGCAGTAATGATGATGATCTCAACAGTGACAAATAAGGGGATTGGTGTCTTGTTCTTGGAGTGGCATAGTAGGTCAAGGGTCATGGTTTTGGTATTCATCAATTGGAATCTCTCTAAGAAGAATTTTGTGTGGGTTTTCCTCTCCAAGAGGGAGAGCTTTTGGCCTTGGCAGAATGCCAACATCTTGTGTTCTTGTCTCTTTGTTTTTGGTAGCTATTTGATGAAATAAGAAACACACGCTCTGATAATGTTAAAGAGAAGATTGTGCCAATAAGAAATTATAATGCCTCACAAATAGTTATCAAGGAAAGAAGAATCTCATTAACTACATGTGCCCTAGATTCTTCAACATGGTATCAGAGGTAAGGTGCTGAAGTCAAAGGAAGGGAAACAAAAGAGACATACAAGGGTCAGTCTTCAAGAAGGGCATCAAAGCAAGAGCTTTGTCAAGATTAAAGGATTAGTCTACATCAACAATCTACAAGAACAAAGGCTTTTGTCAAAGAATGAAGTTTTAATCACAAGTACTCAAATATCGGGTTCATGGCAGTAGTTTCGATGCCTCTCACATTATTAGTCTATGTCATACCATAGGGATCTCAATATAGAATGAAGGTGTTCGTTGATAGGTCTCAATACTATAAAATGGTCATCATGGCAAGACACATCAAGACTCTATGGTTCTACACAATACTGCATACTACAAGGTTCCATAATTCACTTATGTGATCGCAAGACAATGCCAACTCAAGTTCATCAACAATTTGTTAGTCATAAGAATCAGATGTATAAGTCGAAGAAACTTGAAGGCAAGGAGGCAAGATTTATATCATTACATCAAGGATCTCATCCGGAGGAAGCATCAATGCATCTGCTTCAACCATCATCAAAGCAATCAAGGTGAAGATTCCATCTTCACATGACAAGTATCTTTTCAATTTATAAATTTGGTTAAATGACTTCCAGATTGCAAGTACATCTATAGGTTGGAGGAGTCGTCAAGATTCATTGCATGAAGAAGGAGGGTACACATAATCCTCTAAATAGCTGAAGTCATCAAAAGGTCTCCTCTGAATTCATGGAAAGGGATACTTATGAAAGATCCCCTCATACAACAATATTGGAGACATCAAAGAAAAACTCACTCTTAGAAGGTGCAATTAAGGTCACATGGAATTTGATCTTCATGAAAGTAAAAGGGTATCAAGGGATGTAGGATATCTTCATAAGGTCCCAGCTACAAAGATCTAGGAAGGAAGATAATCATCATTGTTCTAACTGATAGGGAAGGTAACAAATGTCCATGAACAAGTAGGTTACCTCATTCAACAACTTGTGGTCTCTAGGCTAGATAGAGAAAGACAAGTTGATGACAAAAATATTGAAGGTTAAAAGAACTCAACCATGTGTAGAAAGGAAAGGCAAGGTTGGTCCTCAAGCAAGACATAATAAGTATAGCTAAGATTCAATGCTATAGAAAGATTTTGGAAGCTCATATCACTGAAAGATGGAGAAAGCTGAAGAAAAGGGCCAAGGAAAGAGGGAGTAACAAATCTCTCCTATGAATAAGATAGTATCCCTCACAAAAGGGTCCTATCATAAGCTCCTAAATCTTGTGTTATAAGATATGGCAATGATAATAAGATTCATCATGGCATCATGGAAGCATTAGAAACAAGAGCTCGTGACATTACCATGGGAATCATAAAGGAGAAAATCCTTGGCAGAAAAATATGTGGGATATATAACTCCTGGGAACCTCAATGGACATTGAAGGAAAGAAAGGAGTCATCTAAGGCTCATCATACATCAAGTCAAAAATGAACATCTGCCAGTTGGCGATATACAAGATCCTCAAAATTCTCTGATGGAATCTTCATCATAGGGTTCACTAATCTAGAGAGAAAGCAAGTGTTTCAACAGGGACTCCAACTTATGGAATCCATGAGACAATGGCGTGATGACATAAAGCAGATCAAGGGATTGAAGATCTCTTTGATCAAGAAAACTGCTGGAAGAAACCTCGATGACCTAAAGGTAAAATAAGATATGTATGCTTGTGTTTAACATTATAATGACATGTCATATGGTTGCAGGTAACATGGATCATTACTTCTATCTTGAGAAGCATGATCAAAAGAAAAAGGATCTCCTCCTTGAAAGGATGCAAGAAGACATAAGACACACTAGATGAAATCAACATAATATGTCCTCATATGAAGTATGAGGTCGCTGATCACAACTAAGAAACTCTGATTAAAAGGCACCTAGGAATGGAATGTGTAAGGAAGGAAGAGATCGTGAGATATGCAACCTTGATGAAGGTAATCAACATCCAAAATATCAAGAAGACTTGACTAGAAAATCTCCTAGAAAGATATGAAGGCTCTGATGGAAAAGATGTAGACCCTTGACAATGGATATCTTTGGGAGTTGTGTCAATATAAATGCAGGATGCTAATACCTACAAAAAGATGTCATGATGAAGAAGCCACCTAGTAAGGTACGATTTGATTTAATGATATATTTTCTTGAATACTATTTGGATAAGTTCATGTAGGGCTACTTACAAGTACAACTAGCATTCATGTGAGGAATGAAAGAAGCACGATGAGAAAGAAGTAGTCATATGACAAAGGTTCTAGATATGAAGAAGGCCACTTTTCATGAAGAAAGGAACGACATGATGAACTAAGGAGGAAAGTGATCAATGACTATTGCCCTACAAGAAAGAAGCTCAACTAACTTTCATGACATCAAGGAGAGAAGTTGATCAAGCAGTTGAAGGAGTCACGAAGAAGAAGTTTCTTATGTATAGAAGAGTCCCTAGCTAAGAGGAAGCTCTGATAGGTCCCTGATCAAGAGGGAGCTTGAATTAGATCACCCTTGATTACAAAGGAGTGACAATTGTGTTTTTCAATTTCATGTGTCATGCACTAGAACGAGACTAACAACTGCAAGTCTAGGTGAAGGCCATTAATGGAAACATAGACACATGATAGACACAACATTTTTGTCTTCACCTGGGAAGAAAGAATGGAGGTTTGGGTAATCATCTGGCATCCGATGCTCTTTGAGGATGTGTAGGGCATCCAAGATAAGAGTAGGCAAGAGTACTGATATTCTTTGAGGGTTGGGAACCCAAGATAAGAATAGTCTTAGAAGGTCATACTCAGTGAACCCCCGGGTGGGTATGTACCTTGAGAGACAATGATAAAGGTGTCAATAAATCATTGGTCTCGGCAACATTGTGCTTTGATCTAATGAGAGACAGAGCTGTCAGTCAAGGCCTTGCTGTGGAAACAATGTTGGTTACTATGATGCTATACATATGGGTTACCAATTCGATTCTTCTTATGAGAAATTCTTCAGATTGAGAATGCCCAAGTACCACTATAAATACCTCCCTAGTTAAGAGGGAGTGTTGAAGAAAAGTGCAACTAGGTTCGGTATTTACAAATGTAATTTTGATCTTTGTACTTGTCAAGAAAAAGAAATATTATTTTTGTGAATTATAAGAATGGGTTTCTTGCTCATTCCATAAGTCTAGAAAAGTCAAAGAGTCAAAGAGCTCTTCTTGAGCATATATGTAATGTATATAAGTCTACTTAGTGCCTAGATTAGCCCTCCAAGACAAGAACAATCCTCTTGAAGAAGGCAACAAGCTAAATGATGTAAAACGTAGACATGTTAGCCTGCAAATGAATTAAAAGGATGTCATGTCGGCTTGCATTAAAGACACAACTTTTCACTGGCTCAGGTCGGCTAAATATGGAGGGAAAACCACTATATATACCTAGCTAGGGTATTCGCAAAAGTGAAGCGCAAAAAAATAGATTCCTCTGTGTTTCGGATGGGTAAAGGATCTCAGAGGTCTCTGCAACTTCGGTGGTGATCGCATTGAGAAATTACAGTGAAGTAATTTTTGCACTTACCTTTGCAACTTCGGATGGCACAGAGCTACACGATTCTCAGATGAAGACAATAGATCAATATTTTGGATAGTGAAGGATCTCTGTGTTTTTCGGATGCCTCTGCGATTTTGTGGGTTACAACAAGCAAGGGTATATCTCCTCGGTGGTGACAGTCTTGATCATGATCCAGATGCAAGGAAAGATCACAATATGTTTATGATGAGAAGGATCACGATGATCCCACAGTTGCATATACAATCACGACTTATTTGTTATGATGAAGATATACCTTCGGATTGCTGACTGTCTCAGTCTCAACAGACCAGACAGTATCATACTTTGTCTCGGTACTCTTTCTAAACGCAGTAATGAAGAAATCTAATGGTGATTTACTCTGTCTCGACATACTAGACAATACAATCATAACATATTCTATTATGATCTTGGTATAATCATGATCCTGATGAAGAAAGTGGTATAAGGTGAAGATCTCATTGAAGGAACAACAAAGTTGCAACAATAATGAAGATTTCAGAGGCACAATAATGATGTCTTCAGTGTTGCAATAGTGATGATGATCTCAGTAGTGAGAAAGAAGAGGATTGGTTTCTTGGTCTTGGAGTGGCATAGTAGGTCACAAGTCTTGGTCTTGGTATTTGTCAATTGGAATCTCTATAAGAAGAATTTTGTGCAGGTTTTCCTCTCCAAAAGGGAGAGGTTTTGGCCCTGACAGAATATCAACATCTTGTGTTATTGTCTCTTTGTTTTTGGTAACTATTTAATGAAATAAGAAACACACACTCTAATAATGTCAAAGAGAAGATTGTGCTAATAAGAAAATTAAAATGCATTACAAATAGTTATCAAGTCTAGAAGAACTTAATTAACTACATGTGCCCTAGATTATTCAACATGTTTGAAGTGTCATGGACCCATTGACCGTGCATGAGCATTGATAGGTTTTGAAGACTGAATTAAGGACAAATTTGAAGAGATTTTGAAGGCAAACTGAAGGAAGGCAATTTTGGACAATTTTGTTGAAGATTGTGTTCCAGGGGGTTGTAGCCTCCTTCCTATTGGTGCAAGAAAACCAAAGGGAGATGGTGCCCCTTGTCAGTTGCAACTAACAAAATTTTGGGGGGTTGTAGCCTCCTTTGAGTTGGAGCTCATAAATTTTGGAGATTGTTATCTCCTCATGTATATGTAATGAATTATAATTTTATCAATTTAATCTCATTATTGAGTTTTCCATGTAAATTTGATGCAACCTTGTTAATGATCTCTTGCATATTGGTTTATTTACATAAAAGGTTTTAAAGGAGCTCAATACTAATTCACCCCCCTCTCAGTATTGTTTATATTTCCAACAAATTGGACTTCAAATCATGCCTGAACTTGGCCTTCAAGACACTAGGACTTGGCCTTCAAATTAGACTTGAACTTGGCCTTCAAGCCAGGGCTTAACTAGATCTTCAAATAGAAAAACTCAGCCTTGAAAATCAGCTCTCAAGGAACAAAACTCATCCCCTGAAACTCAACCTTCAAACACCAGTACTTACTTTTGAAACTTGACTTTCACAGGGATAGAATGGTCCTCAAGTTAGAAGTGCAACTCGACCTTAAGATAAGCCTAGAACGTGGCCTCTATAGGGATATAATTTGACCCTCGAGGCAGGCTTGAAGCTTGTCCTTCTCCTCGCTAGAACTTGACCTACTCAGCTTCCAAAGACATCCGTACTTGACCCTAAAAAACATACATCAAACAAGCCAAAAACCCTTCCCAAGAACAATGCCAAAACCTTCAAAAGATGTGCCAAAACCCTTCCACAGAAAGATGGTTCAAGTCGACTTCACTTCACTTCTTAGTTCAGGAGGTATAAAATTTGGACCTACTCCTTTTCTTTCCTAAACAAAGAACATAATTCTTGAGTCGAGTGGTTAGGAATGATCCTCCTCACACCTGTTGATAGTGTATTTGGACATTGGGTTAGGGTCAACTTGTCTAACCACTGGGTTGACTAGTGCGGTAGAATGTATAGTGAATACTCAATAATTCATTTCTCCTCAAACATGAGGAGTTAGAAGGCACCATATATCATTGGAAAGGTCTCGAAATAAGCTTTTCCAACCATATATCCTATGTTCCCATTTGATCTAAGGTAATTAGAGTAAAAAATTCGTCAAAGGTATAGGGTATCTAAATGGGTCTACTTGTACTTTGATTGGGTAAAATGGAAAAAATATTTCATATCTATTCATTCCTATAGAATTTGAGGGAGTGCTATATACCATTGGAAATACCTCGAAATATGCTATTTGAATATGTAATTTTCTCTTTCATTTGGATAGCCTTTGACATCAATACCAACATTTTTCAACAATCTCCCCCTTTGTTATTAATGAATATACTTTGATATTTGATTTTTCTGATGACTGCTCCCCTTGTTTGCATTCTCTTCATACTTTTGTCAACTATATTCCCCATAGTTGCATTTTCTCCCCCTTTGATATCAATAGCAAAGCTTTCTCCCACTAAGTTTGTGCTTCCTTTATTGAGATAAAGGAGAGATCACTTGCACCATCTGCTTGAGATATTCAAAAGTTTTGTTGGGTAGAGATTTGGTAATGATGTCGGAAATTTGTTCTTTGGTGCCAATATATTCCATCTTGACATTCTTCTCGGTGATTTGTTCTCTGAGGAAACAATACTTGATTGGAATATGTTTTTTTTTTCAAGTGCATGACAAGATTTTTTGAGATATTGATTGTGCTAGTGTTGTTGCAAAAAACAACAACGGGCTGATCATATTCCACTTTGATGTTTTGTAAAGTTTATTTCATCCAAAGAACATGAGTACAACAATCAGCTCTTGCTATGTATTTGCCTTCAATTTTAGAATGAGAAATTGATGATTGCTTTCTACTTGACCAAGATATAAGGCAATCTTGCAGGAAAAATGCACTCTCACTAGTGTTTTTTTTTTGTCATTAATGCAACATGCCCAATCAACATCTATGTATGTTGTTAATGTGAAATATGTACTCTTGGGATACCAAAGCCCAAAATTGAGTGAGTGTGCCCTTTAAGTATCGAAATATCCTTTTTATCGCTCACATATGTGACTGTCTATCACTATGGTTTGCAGAAAACAAGGTTTTCCATGCCTTCCCATTCTATATCCTATGGGGAATATGGAGGTCTAGGAACACATTGATTTTTGAACAAATTGAGCTAGACATTAGAGGCATATGCACCAAGGTTTTGGCAAATTATATGGAGATTGGGCCCTTGAAGGAAAATTCGTCACATACACATGTTGGTCAATAATTGCCATTGATGTAAATATGAGCACTCTTGAAGGTCATGGTGACACACTTGATGACATGAATGATTGTTGGAGACTATATAATAACACACTTGGAGGACTTGATGACATAAATGACTATACATGGATGATGACACTTGATGAGCACTATTGAAGGACTTGATGACATGGATGTTTACACTTGATGACATGGATGATCATGGATAATTGTTGGAGGCCACACTTGGAACTCTAACAAATATGACATAATCCTAGTCCAAATAACCTTATTCTAGGATAGTAAAAAAGGTTTTTTTTTTGAAACCTTGGAGACATCCTACTACAATGATTCCTTCACTAGCTTATAGAAAATTCTTTCCACTTTCTAATGAGACCTCACTCGCCTCCTAACTCCCAGTAGTCTAAGAGAAATCATTTTTTTAAGGTCATATATCCTATTTTTTATCCTAGCATACCTATGCGCAGTGATTCTAAGTCGATTTCACTCGAAAAGGACGTGTCCCTTCATTTCAAAGTTGAATTCATATAAATAGAAGCTCAGATTGTCACTTTTAGTCACTCATCATTCGGTCAACAAATCACAGAGATAAATAAACAGTGCACAACTCGTGAACTTAGAAGCACCAAGGAGAGGAAGCTTAAGGCCAAGGAGAGAAAGCTTACAGATAGTTCTAAAAATTTGATTGGGTTAAAATTTTTGATGAAATAAGTCTCTCAGACTTGTGAAACATTCTCAGACTAGTGACAAGGGACAATACCCTTGCTATGTGACAAGGTATTACAACTTTCTATAGAGCTATTTGAAGGAATCTTGAACTTCTGTTGCAGACTAGAACTCGTGTCCACCTACAACAAATCAGAGTCCATGACAAAACACTTCAAATCACCTACAATATTTTTGTTTTGGCGTTGAGCACCCTCGGATTAGTGTTACAGAAGCTTCGGACCAGAAATATGAGCTCATTATAGTTGAAGGGTACATATGTGCTAAAGGTTCGGAAAGGAAGGAGCATATCTTCTGTGATTTGGTATTATTAAAAGTTTGGACTGCTGAAGCCTCTATACCTTCAGACCTGTGGTAAGAAGTTGACCAGTGACAATTGAGCAAGGTCTACACATCATCATATCATCTTGATTTAAAACATATGGACAATGATGTGCTCATGATGAATTGGACAATGATGAATTTGAAGGCATAAATAATTTATTTTGAATAGTGAAGTGAACAATCTTAGAGTAGTGATGCATTAGCTATTTTGGAGCTTTTGGACAAGTGAAGTTTTGAACAATAAAGAAATGTGTGGAACAATTTAAGTAAGTCACTTATTCATTTTGTTAAAAAGTTTGAAGGGTTGGTGCCCTAGGGGTTGGAGTCTCTAAAAACAAGGTTGGAGCCCTATAGGTTGGAGCCTCACAAAATTCCAAGTTGGAGCTTGGCAGCAGGTTGGAGCCTCACAAAAGTCCAAGTTGGAGCTTGGCAACAAGTTGGAGCCTAGTAGATTGAAGGGTTGGTGCCCTTAAACATCATTGTACTCAAAATTTTGTAAAAGAGGATTGGTGTCCTTGCTTGTTCATAATAAAATTCTCATTATTTATTTTTCTGATTATAATTGTGAAGAATTTCCACTGGTAAACATAACAATTGAAAAGATTCTTAAGTCACAATGAAGAATCAAGGTTCAGGAAAAATCCCCCAATTTAAGGGAACAAACTTTGGCTTTTGGAAGCGTAGGATGACATTCTATTTAATGTCTCTTGGACCTGAATTATGGTAATCAATTCTGAATGGGTATAAAGTTGCACCTACTCCACCAACAGATCAGGATGGTCGGAAAGTGTATATCGAAAATGCAAAAAAACTAAACTCCATAGCAAGTGGAATTTCTGATTCAGAATTTACAGAAGTTATGAGTTGTGATTTTTCCAAGGAAATGTGGGACAAGCTTATTGCTATCTATGATGGAGACTCCAAGGTCAAAAAGGCAAAACTTCAAACACATAGAAGACAATTTGGGAGTCTTAAGATGGATGACGAAGAAGATATTGCAACTTTTTTCCTCCGAGTGGATAATTTTGTCAACTCACTCAAGAGTCTAGGTGAAAACATTGAAGAAAGCACAGTTGTCCAAAAAGTTTTGAAATCACTTCCAGAACGTTTTGATTCCAAAGTAAGTGCCATTGAAGAAATAAAGGATTTGGATACTCTAAAGATGGACAAACTTCATGGGATTCTCATTGCATATGAAATGAGAAAATGAATCCCAAACTCCAAGGAAGCTGCATTCAAGGCTTCAAAATCATCAAAGAAAGGGAAAAATTATAACTATAGCAACGATGATTCCAATATTGAAACAAAACTAGTACAATTTGTGAAGAAACTAAGGAAAGGGTCCAAGCTCAAAGGCAAGTATCCTCTCATTTGTTTTAAGTGTGGAAGAATAGGAAACTATGCTGCAAAATTTTCTCATAAACATGACAGTGATGATGAAGATGAATGTAAAAAGAGGATGTTCAAGAAGAAAGGGTCAAATAAGAAGAATTTATTCTCCAAACAGGATGACTCCGATGAAGAAGAATTCTTGATTACAAAGAGAAAATCAGCTAAAAATACCTTTCTACTCAAAAGGGAGAATGATGAGTCTGATGATGAAGGTGATTATGCTGGAAGCAGTTAAGGTTCATGGCATTTACAAATGATGATGATTCCAAAAAAGAAGATGAAGGAAATGTGGATGAATTACTAATGAATGCTATTGAAGAAAATGAGAAATTAAGAAAGAAAATCATTTCTCTCAAAGTAGAAAAGGAAGAAGCAAAAAAGAAGGAAGATTTTTTAAACAACAAACTAAAATAAAGAGAAGAAATATGCGAAAAACGTGAAGCTGGAATTGTCTCTCTACAGAAAGAGTTGAATCAGGTTAATAAGAGCTGGCAAATCTCTCAAACTCTTGATAACATATTTAATACTCAAATACCTCGACATGATAAGACTGGAATTGGTTTCAAAGGAGAATCATCAAGTTCAAAGAAGAATGCCAATGAAATAATCCAAAGAAGTTATGCTGACATCCTTTGCAATCACCCAAAAGAAGAGAAACCATTCCACCAAGAACAAAGGACCACCTACAACAAACCAAGGAATGAAGGAAAGCTATCTCCAGGGAAGAATATTACATCAAGTCAAGGTTATCCTAACATGTATCAAACTATTTTTCTTAGTTGTTGTTTCCATTGTAAAAACTTTGGTCATCAAATTAAGCATTGCAAGGTTTATAAGGATAATAGCTCAAGATATAGGACCAATTGACTAAGCAAGCCACGTAGTTCAAAGAACAAGGTCAAATCAAGACCTAAAATTCATTTGATCCTTTGGCTAAGTATGATCTCAAATGTTCAAAGTGAAATGATTTTGTTCGTGGTGCACAAAATTGTCCACTTAAGTCAAACAAGGAAGAGTTGAAAAATGAAGAACCCACTACAGATAAATGTGGTCTAGCTTTATGTGCACAAAGTAATGAAAATCAATGGTTTGTGGATAGTGGATGTTCAAGAGACATGATAGGTGACCAAAATAAGGTTATCTCATTAAACAAAAATATTGGAAATGTATCCTTTGGAAGCGGATCTGCTAAAATTGTCAGAAAGGGACAATTTCTCTTGTTACTGGAAAGGGAAAAGCAAAAAATGCATCACTAGCGGAAGGGCTCAAACAATATATTTGAAGCGTTAGCCAGATTTGTGACCAAGGACATAATGTTATTTTTAGTACTAAAGATTGTGTGATAAGAAAATCCCCGTTAGGAGAACTTGTGGGAAAAGGAGTAAGAACACCTGATAACGTATACATTTTGAGTATGATTCAAGAAGAAAAATGCTGTATGAGTCAACCAGATGAAAGCTGGTTATGGCACAGACGATTGGGACATCTAAACTTTGACAACTTGATTAATATTAGCAAAAAAAGTGTAGTGAGGGACATTCCAAATATTGTAAAGCCAGGATAGGTTGTGTGTGGCCCATGTCAACATGGAAAGCATACTAGAATTTGCTTGAAGACTAAGGAACTCTCAACTTCAAAATATTTGGAGATCATACATGAAAATTTATGTGGACCAACAAGAACTCCAACTCTACAAGGCAAAAGGTATTTTGCTCTATTTGTAGATGACTATACTAGAATGATGTGGGTATTCTTTATAAATTCTAAATCTGAAGCATTTGAATGTTTTAAGAATTTCAAAGCTCTTGTGGAAAATGAAAAAGAATAAAAAATCAAGTGTCTTATAACAGATGGAGGAGGATAATTTATTTCAAAGGAATTCACTCATTTCTGTAATCTACATGGAATCAAAAGAGAACTTTCCTTAGCTAGAACTCCTAAACAAAATGGAGTAGTGGAAAGAAGAAACATAACCATGCAAGAAATGACAAGAACAATGTTATTAGAAGCTAACTTGCAAGCTAAGTTTTGGAGAGAAGTAGTTGGGGCGACAATGTATACCTTGAATAGAGCCCAAGTATGACCAAATAATGACAAAACTCCGTATGAATTATGGAAATGAAGACCTGCTTCAGTAAAATACTTCAGAATTTTTGGAAGTAAATGCTTTATGAAGATCAATGATGACTCACCAGGCAAGTTTGATTCTCGTGTTGAAGAAGAAATATTTCTTGGATATTCTACAAGGAGAAAAGCATACAAATGCTACAATAATCAACTATGAAAGATAGTAGAAAGAATTGATGTGAAGATTGACGAGGCACTCCCAGAAAAGGAAATTGAAGTATGTGAAGAAGATTCTATTCTTGAAGAATTTGAAGAAGATACAACAAAGGAAGAAAAATATCAAGACAATCAAAAGGAACCATCTCAAACTCCATAAGAAGTAAAATTTGTTCAAAAATACCATCCGAAAGAACATATTACTGGGAATACAGATGATGGAATACAAACCTGAATAAGGATGACAAATACACCAAGAAAAGGTAATGTTGCCTTACTATCCATGATAAAACCAAAAAACTTTTCTCAAGCTAGTAAGGATCCTCATTGGGTAAATTCTATGGAAGAAGAAATGTTTCAAATAAAAAAAATGAAACATGGGAACTTGTACCTCGTCCAAAAGATAAAAATATTATTGGAACCAAGTGGGTGTTCAGAAATAAAATGAATGAAGATGGACAGATTATCAGAGGCAAGGCTTGTTTGTAAAGGATACTCACAAATTGAAGGAATTGACTTTAAAGAAAATTTTGCCCCTGTAGTTCGATTGGAAGCTATAAAGATGTTTTTGGAATTTTCTTATTCAAAATGATTCAAAGTTTATCAAATGGACATGAAATCAGCATTTCTGAATGGTGACATAAAGGAAGAAGTCTACATGGAGAAACCATAAGGGTTTGATCTAACAGAAGGAAAATACTTCGTATGTAAGTTAAACAATGCGTTATATGGATTGAAACAAGCTCCTAGATCTTGGTACGCAAGATTGGATCATTATCTACAACAACAAGGCTTCAAAAAGGGATTGGGAGGAAGTAATCTCTACATGAAAATAGACAAGTATAAATTACTAGTCACCCTTGTATATGTTGATGATATGATTTTTGATAGCAATAATGATGAAGTTAGTCATGAATTTACTCAAAACATGTTGAAGGAATTCAAAATGTCTATGATTGGTGAATTATCCTACTTCCTTGGATTACAATTAAGTCAAACTAAAGCATGTATGTTCATATCCCAAGAAAAATATCTTAAAGACATTCTTAAGAGATATGGGATGGAAGAGTGTGCTCCTATGAGCACACCGATGACTGCAAATTACAAATTAAGCAAAGATGATGAATCCCCTTAAGTGGATGCAACTCTTTACAGGTCAATAATTGGAGCTCTTCAATACTTAACTGCTTCACGACCTACTATTATGCAAGGAGTAGGAATGGTGGTAAGGTTTCAATAAGCTCCTAAGGAATCCCATTTTTTGGATGTGAAAAGAATTCTCAGATATTTGAAAGGTACTCCTAATTTTGTCTTATAGTATCCCAAAAGAACAAATCTTACCGTGACAGCTTACACTGATGCTGATTGGGTTGGAAGTGTAGACAATCGAAAAAGTATTAGCGAAAATACATTCTTCATGGGAGCTTGCCTAGTGATCTGAATGGGAAAGTTAAGTTTATTGTGCTTAAATCCAATTCAGAATATAAACAAAGTTCTTGAGCATTATGAGGTAAATTGCAAGTTTATCATGGGTTTTTATGTCTTTATATGTATTTCACGAGCTTAAAACATGAATTAAAAACAATGAACAACAACATAAAAATAGACACAACATCACCATAATATTAATACACTCAGCAATTGATGAAGGTGTTCGCACCTCCTGGGCTACATCTCCTTGGTCCAACTTCCAATGGCTTGGACCTATATCATTATGCTCAAATTAGTGATTACATACATTTACAGTGCTCCAATGGCCTTGAACCCTGTTCCAATGGCTTCAGAAGACCCAAAAATGCCTGTATAGCCTCTTTCTGCTCCCAAATTGGACAAAAACTGAGAAAGTTACGAGATTTTCTCTCTTTTACCCAATTCTGCAGTTAACCTCCCAATAATTCGGTCCAAACCCAGCACGGGCGCTCCAAACACAGAACTGCTCCTTCAAACCTAGCTCAATTCCCGCTCGGTGGGTGAAATTGTAGGGTTGTTAATTTTTCCAATAAGCCCCCGAAATTCATGCTCCTGGGCACATGGGCCTCCATACGGCTTAAGGCTAGCCCCCAGTGCTGGCTGTCAAACTGACGGTTTAGGTTGACCATCTAACCCGGACACATGAGGCGGTTTATCCAACGGTCAGAGCTAGCGATTTCGAAGGTGGTGGTTAGCGGACGACTTGGAGGACCCCGTGGTGGAGCGTTCACATGTTAACAATGGGAGTATTAACCGCCGACGATTATGGTTAAGTCCCCATGACGGTTTCAGAATTGCCGTAACATGCGGTGTTACAAAAGGTTATGGTAACTGTTAAGGGGGAGGCTAGGGCCTAGCCCCCGACCCCCTTGCCCGCGGTACCGTGGCATGGGGGTGGCTAGGGGCTAGGCCTTAGCTCGACACCCCCAAACACAATTGCACCACTTTATTAAAACTTTTCCACTGCCATATAACAAGCAATCTGGTTGGTGAGTTGGTAATTGGTTCGACTTGTAAACTGACGGTCCATAGTTCAAATCCTGTGGAGTCAATTCAGACTCTTAACAAATTTTTGGTGGCTCCATGTTGCCACATGGCGACCTCTAGTTGGGCCACATGGCAGCCCGTGTTTGGCCATTAAAAAACCCAACAACCAATCAAAAATTGCCAACTCAACGCCAATAACATGCTGACAAGTGGCGAGATGTGATTGGGCCATTGAAGCCCATTCAACATTGCACAATCAACATGTCATATAGGCATCCTAGTCAGCCTACCATGTCAGCAGTACAAACCGCTGACTGTGTAGTGCTCCATTTTTTTTGCCAAATTCCCCTGTTTGAGAAAACAAATAGAACACATTTCTAAGAACATACGAAGTCTGTTTCATGTGAAACGAGTTGCACTGGATTCAGAACGACGAGAACTATGCGGTCATTCAAGTTCCACACCGATTCGATAACTTTGAATTTTGAGCAAAATTTTGAGCACCTGATCACTCCTCCCCATTGGAAGCTTTTGGACCCCAAAATATCACTTTCAATTGTTCAGCAGATGAGGGTAAAATTCCCTTACCTTTGTAATATTGATCCATTTGGCCTTGGAAGGATTTGTTCCTTTGAGTCCCACTTGAACGTAGTCCACACTCCCTTGTTTTGAAGACCATGTTCTTCTGTCAAGAATGGTGTCTTGTTGTAGTTCATCAAGGTATTCAGGAGAGAAATATTCGATGGAAGGAATTTGAACATTCTCTCCTTGATCTTCAATAAAAGGAGGCTCATACAACCTTAAATTTTCCACATTAAAAACAACATAAATTTGCATATATGGAGGCAAATCCAACTTGAAGGCATTGTCACCAATCTTTTCTAGAATTCTGAATGGACCATATCATATCAGTTTCAATATTTTACCTTCTCCTTGGAGCCTCTCTTTGCTAGTGTGAAGCCAAACTTCATCACTGACTTGGAACTTGTGATCTACCTTATGCTTGTCATGCTTTGACTTGTACTTTCCTTGGCTCTTTTTCAGCTGTTCTTGAACTCTTTGGTGTACCAATTGGATATGTTCAATGAACCTTTTTGCTTTGTCTATGTCACTATGACCATCAATAACAACATCCTTTCCAAAAATGAAATCCAAAGGGGACTTAGGCAAGTATCCCAAGCATGCTTCAAATGGCTATTTTTGAGTTGAAGAGTGCTTGGTTTGGTTGTAAGCATGCTGAACGTAGTGCACATGTTCATCCCATAACTTAGGATGCTTGCTGCAATACCCACGAAGAAGATGTATCACGATCCTGTTCACCACCTCTGTTTGACCATCTTCTTGTGGATGAAATGTTACACTCTTTTTCAATTTGGTGTCCATGAATCCCCACAAGCTTGACCAAAATTTCCCAACAAAATGAGAATTTCGATCACTAACAATGGATGTGGGCAATCCAAAATGCACCCATACATTCTGAAAGAATAACTGAGTAGTTTGTTCAGCTGTAAATTGCTTTTTACATGGCATCAAAATACACATTTTTCTAAACCTATCCACAACTACATAAAGATAATCACGATTCCTTTTTGACATAGGAAGACCTCCAACAAAATCCATAGAAACACTCTCCCATGTTTGTGAAGGTACTGGAAGTGGTGTGTAGAATCCTAACTTCCTATTGCTAGGTTTACTGACTGCACACAATGCACATACTTTAATAAAATGTGACACACTTTCAAGTATATGAGGGCAATAACAATACCTCTGAAGATATGACACCGTTTTTCTTATACCAAAATGTCCAGCGACAAGAGAAGTGTGTGCTTCCCTAATGATATTCACTCTTTTTCCCTGTGGAATACAAAGCTTACCAAGATGGTGCAACCAATTATCATGCAAATGATAATCCAATTCCTCTACTTGGTTACCTTGACTCAAGTTTGCATAAACATCCTGAAAGTCATTGTCTAATGCACATTGATCAATATAACTTTCATGCAAAACATAATTATGTTTGGGTAAAGTAGCTGCACTAATAATAGGCCTAGAAAGCATATCAACAACCTTATTATAGATACATTTCTTATACCTTATAACCAAGTGTAATTGTTGAATAAAACCCATCCATCAGAAGTTCCTTGATTGTTGCAACTTAGATTGAGATTGCAAGTATTGCAATGGATGATGATCAATGCAAATGATTGTTTCCTTCATCAAGTAGTGTTTTCACTTTTTCACACTTTGCACCAATGCACACAATTCCTTGTCATATGTAGGATAATTAATCATTGCACCATTTAAAGCTTCTGAATGAAAATAGATAGGCTTACCATGGTGCATGAGGACGGCACCAATGGCATAATCACTAGCATCGGTCTGAATCTCAAATGATTATCTCAAGTCTGGAAGTGCAAGTATTGGTGCTGAACTGATATTTTCTTTCAATGAATCAAATGCATTTTTTTGTTTTCTTCCCCATTGAAAAACCTTTTTCACACTTGTCAATGCATGCAAAGGAGTTGCAATAGAAGAAAAGTTAGCAATGAATTTCCTCCAATATTGGGTTTCTCCCAAAAAACTTCTTACCTCAGTAACTGTCTTGGGCTTTGCCTAATTCAAAATGACATCAACCCTGGAGGGATCTATTTTCAATTCACCTCCTCCAACAATATGACCCAAATACACTAAAAAAGTTTTTCCAAACTCACACTTTGACATCTTTAAAAAAAATTGTTCTTTCTTCAAGACATCAAGTACCTTTTTGACATGCATGACGTGTTCTTCATGAGATCTACTGAAAATCAAGATGTCATCTAAGTAAACTATCACAAACTCATCTAGAAATGGCTTCAATACATCATACATCACACACATGAAGGTAGTAGGAGCATTGCAAAGACCAAAAGGCATAACTAGCCATTCAAATAAACCTTGCTTTGCTTTGAATGTTGTCTTCCATATGTCACCTTCAACAATTCTAATTTGATGATAGCCACTCCTTAAGTCCAACTTAGTAAAATATTTTGCATCTTTCAATTGATCAAGTAAATCATCAATTCTAGGAAGTGGGTAACAGTTGTTTATCATAATCTTGTTCAATGCAAGAAAATCCACACACATGTGCCATGTTCCATCCTTCTTTGGCACCAAAACAGTAGGTGACCCACATGGAGAAGAACTTGGTGTGATGATCCCTTTGTCTAACAACTCTTGAATTTGCTTTTTAATTTCTGCACTTTCCATCACTGACATCCTGTACATGCCAATGTTAGGAAGAGGACAATATTGCTGACTGTATTTCATGTTGGATTCCTCTCTTGGGAGGCAATCCTTTCGGTTCCTGAAACATCTCATCATATTGGTTAACAACATCAACAATTTCAGATTTCAATCTTGAGTCACAACCTTGAAAAACTTCATTATCAACATCATTAGAAGCACAAAATTCTTGCTAGAATTCACTAGTCTTTTCATCTGCCCCGCATTTACAAGTGAAAGATTTAGTTTCTTGCTATGAGCTCTTACAATGTATTCTACTCCATATTTGAACAATTTTTTTTTTTTTTTTTTCATGTCTATGGAAGATAGATTTTATGTCATAAAGATATGGGCTGCCCAAAACTATACCACATATGTCTAATGGCACAACATCAAGTTCCACTTCATCTATGAAATTTGTAGTAGTTGGAGAATTTCAATCTACACTTTCTAGTTACTTGAAATTGTGCATTGTCACACACCCATCCTAATGGATATGGCTTATGATGTGGAATGGTTTCCAAGTTTAAACTTTTGACAATGTTTTCAGAGATGAGATTGTCTTGAGAGCCACTATAAAAAAGAATATCAATTTTGCTATGTTTTGAGATTACCCTTATGTGGAAAATTTCCATCCTCTTCTTTTCATTTGGAGTTTCATTATGTAAATTTTAAGTGCTAGTGCTAGCAATGGAGTCCTTACCTTTTATCCCATTGGCTATGATTTTAGTTTCATCCTCCGAATCAGATCCCAAATCTCGTTGAATGGTTGCAATTGATTTTTTCTTTCCCTTGTTGAATTTCTTTGGTTTCATCTCAGGATGAAGCTTCCAACAATGAGCTTCATTGTGACCCTCCTTGGAACAATGCTTGCATGTTAGTTTCTCTCCTTCCTTCTTAATGACTACATTTTTCTTTCCTTTCCCTTTAAAAATCTTTTCTTTGTCTCCACTTTTGAAAGGCTTCTTTCTGCCCCCTTGTGGAATGTTTTTCCCTCTTGATTCAAGATGTGTGGGCTGCACACAAACCTCATCTAAACTTGGAGGATTAAACATAAGGATAGTATGCCTCAAATAGCTGTGTAAACCCCCAATATACTTCAACAAAGTGTCTTGTGACTGAAAATCTACACTTAATATCAAAGACCTTCTTCTAAAATCTTGGGTGTAACTTTGAACACTTTGACCCTTTAGTTGTCTAAAATTATACCAGTCCATTATGGATTTTTGCATATATGCTAGAGGGTAAAATTGTCTTTTAATTGCAGCAATAAAATCAGACCAAGAGATTGAAATCTTACCATGTTTTTTCATCTCATCATGTGTCTTGGCTTCCCACCATATTAATGCTCCACCCTCCAGTCTCAAGGAAGCTAGCTAAATCTTTATGTCATCATATTGAAGGTTTTGAATCCTGTAGTAGGCCTCAAGTTGACAAACCCAGTTGTCAAGCTTTTCTGCATTCACGTCACCATTATACATTGGCAATTCGAATTTTACATCTCGTTTCAATAAGGGATTTTTACCATGTCCCTTTGAGGTATGTGCATGAGTTTGAGTAAGGGTTGTAGTAGTGGAATAGGATGAAGATGAAGGTCAAGATGGTGGTGAGGATGATGGTGGAGAAGATGGTGGGTTATCACCATTCCCATTACCTCCTCCTCCCAGAGAACCCTCTCCTCTTGCAAGCTTGGAGATTTCACCCTGCAACCTTGTATTCCTCTCTTCATATAGGACTTTCACCATCTCTATCATGTCAAAGAAAACCTTCCTAAAAACCTTCTCATGTGAAATGCTTGCTGAAGCTTCAACTGCAATTTGAGGTAGAATTGGTGGTGGAGATTGTGGCAATCTTGCTCTCCTTACCCTTGTCTCTACTTGAGGACCTGCAACCACAAGATTTCCTTCTCCTCTCTTGAGCTTCAACATTGTAAGTGTTGTTGTGAAAGAAAATATAGAGGTAATCAAAATACCACTTTGGAGCTTAGGATCTAGCCTTCCTAAACAAAGAGATATATCTCTCTATCATTTAGATATTAGGCTAGTTATGAGAGTTCGGAGTTTGATTTTAAATTTGATTTGGTTGATTAAATTCCTAAAACTTCCATTGGGCTATGGAGTCTACAAACTTAACGTGGATTTGTCTCATATTTTCAAAGGAGTTTCATAGGGAAAGGTAGCTGAACTAACTAGATCCTTTATATTTAAATGAAATGTAATAGAAGAAAATATATAGGTTCAATTGAAGCTAAAGAGCAGTTAATAATTCTTTAACTTGATATCAGAATAAAACATTTAAATTATCCACAACCAGAATCAGAGTGTATCTTGCAACAAATTCTGTTCATCAACTTTCTGTAAAATAATTCAGATTTAAGAACACATAAGTATGGAAACAAAGAAATAAAAACATAGACAGTGAGAGAAGCACTTCACCAAATAGTCTAACACATGAATCCTGTGAAGAATGTCCTTTTTATTACTGATTAACCCATTAAATGGAAATAATACAATAGCTTTATGGAATGCAAAAATCAACCCTTCATACTACAAAAGGAGAAGTATTTATAAGTTTATTTACAAAATATCCTGTCAAAACTGACTAGGATGTATCTTAGGAATTTCTAAACAGAATCTATCTAACTGTTACAATAATTTAGGAAAATTGAAACTACTTGAAGTGTTGGCACTGCATTTGTGAAAATTCTGAATATCTAGCCCTCAAATTTCTGTTGTGCTATTGTGCTTGTGTTGGAAAAACAAAATCATCTTATTACTCCAATAACTCACACAATTTATCCCAACATTCTTCACTAGGGATAGACATCTTGATTAATATCCTATAGCCCTCGTCCACTTCCATATATTTTGCAAAATTTGGTTTGAAAATAAAGATGTGGTTGATTTCATACTGGATGTCTAAATCATATGTCAATGCTTCTAAAAATTATTTCTTTGTTATGCCGTCTTTCACTCCTGCAAACTTAGTACCGTCTTTGGCAATGGTCATTGATTTCTGGCTGTAATCTGATCATGTGCTGAGCTTTCCATTTATCACTAGTAAATTGGGAAGTCCCTTTTTGTAGAAGACTTCCAATTTGGAATTGAGGAACTAAATGAGATCTGTAGCTTCACTTGGTTTATCACCCACCTGCTCTATGATTTGTTTAATAGCTTCATTAGATTTCTCAATTAATTCCTTCTACTCAAATATGATCTGTATAGATGGCCATATTTCTATCATGAATTCATTTATCCTTTTCCAAATGTTTTCCTTAACCTGGGCTAGGGTATTACCCATGGCTGTTTCCTTTTATATCTATTGCATTATCTAGGTAAGCCTCTAGGATTTATGCAACTTTGTTAGGAGAGGATTTTCATATCTAGTGTTCTGTTCCTGTAGGACCTTTACATCCTCTCACAACTTTTTTATTTCTTCTCCTTGTATTGACATATTTTCCATTGATTGGGCCAGTTTAATAGAATCATCTGTACTTGAAGTAGAAGGTGCTGTAGAGATGGATGCTCATGCTGTTTTCACTGATGTATAAATCCTTGTTTGAAGGATTGATGCAATAGGCATTGCATCAAGAGGTACCATAGTGAGATGAGAATTCTGCTCTTTCTCCTAATTCCTTTGCCTAAGGATCTTCAGTGGCAGGGAGATTCAATTGCTTTCTCAGGGATGCTATATCAAGATTTTTCTTCTTAAAAATATCTTCCATGGCCTTTGAATTACTTGGATCTAAGTCTACTTTAATCACCATCTCCTCTAAATATTTGATTCTATTATCTTTGGCCAGAGAGGAATTTTTTTCTAGTTTGAGCTGTGATTGAAAATTGTTCAAAGATAGCTGCAACTTAGAAGTAGTAATGGTAGTCTGTGTGAAAGTTGAATGCACCATCTCTCTTATTTTCATGTGCATGTCGAGTTGGTCCAAAGGATGGACATATTTTGCCTCAAATTTGAAGGTGTTCTGCTTGAAACCAGCTGCTAATTTAGGTTGAGGTACTTGGGCCTACAAGAATTCCATGTGCATTCTTCCTTTCTCTGCATCATAGGCTAAAATGAGCCTATGTTGAATTGAGGAAGACTGCTTCTTGAATTGAGTATAAATGTTGTCATGGAGGGATTCATTCCTCTGTTTGATTTCTTTGTACCTTTGAAATATGTCCAACTGCCTCTGTTCTGTAAATGACATTGTTATATGAGGTTTTGTGGCTGGATTCTCTTTAGTGGTTAAGGATGATGGAGAATCAGTGATACTACTACCAAACTGTAAAGTATGAAGGCCAGAGAGTATAATAGTACCCTGTGTTTCCTCCCCTTGGGGGGGGGGGTTGGCGAAAAGGCTTGGGAGTCGTCCGATAAAAACGATTATGTGATTAGGAGTGGGGAGATGTGCGCCATTTAAACGCTAAGGGAAAAAAATGTCTCGTCATGCATTTAATTTTACAATAATGTCCAGAATTTGGACAAATAATACCATATATGGGCACTTTAACCATCTGCAAGTAACTTTGATTCCACCAAATTCAATATTTTTCCTAAACTAACCTAACTAAAACCAATTAGGGTGCCTTTAGGATTGCAAACCCTTATTTATTTTTGCAATTTAAAAGACTAAAAGACCTATTCAAAATGTAAAACTAATCTAATAATTGCATTAATTCAGATGACATTGTTGGATTAATTTATTCATCTAGCTTACCTAATCTAATCTTAGCCAAGATTACATTGTTCGGCTAAGTTATTCATTCTAATCTAATTGACATAAATTGAAAATTTCTTGATCTTGATTAGATTCTATGACCCAAACAAGACTCTGAGTTGTGGCATTTTAAACACGCTGCACACAACAATCAAATTTATTCTAGAAAATGAAAACATTCATATGGTATTGGCATTTGAATTTGCATCACTTTCAATTCTATTTTTACAGGGTTCTTTTCATTTTCTTATTTTATTTTTCTATATATATATATATATATATATATATATTATAATATATATAATATAATATATATATATATCTATATATATATTTGGAAATCATTTGCAATATACAATATTATTTACAATTGGAAATACTAAAAGAAAACATTCAACCATCATTTGATCCTATGAATCATAGGACCCTAACAGTAAGCATCACATTCACTTGCAAAAAATTAAATCTTGTTTGCACAAAGAAAACCAAGAGCTCTGATACCAAACTTGATCTGAATGGGAAAGTTAAGTTTGTTGTGCTTAAATCCAATTCAGAATATAAACAAAGTGCTTGAGGATTATGAGGTAAATTGCAAGTTTATCATGAGTTTTTATGTCTTTATATGTATTCATGAGATTAAAAAATGAATTTAAAAACATTGAACAACAACATAAAAACATACAAAACATAACCATAATAGTAATACACTAAGCAATTGATGAAGGAGTTCACCCCTCTTGGGCTACGTCTCCTTGGTCCAATTTCCAATGGCTTAGCCTTATATCACTATGCTCAAAGTAGTGATTACATACATTTACAGTGTTGCAATGGCCCTGAAATCTATTCCAATAACTTTAGAAGACCCAAAAATTCCTGTCTAGCCTCTTTGTGCTCCTAAACTGGACAAAAATTGAGAAATTTATGAGTTTTTCTCTCTTTTACCCAATTTTGCAGTTAACCTCCATACAATTTGGCCAAAACCCCGCAAGGGCGCCCGAACGCTAAACTACTCCTCCATACATGGCTCAGTTCTTGCTTGGCAGGCGAAATTGTAGGACCGTTAATTTTTCCAACAAGCCCTCAAAACTCGCGCCCCTGGGCATATGGGCCTCCATACGGCTTGGGGCTAGCTCCCAATGATGGCAGTCAAACTAATGGTTTAGGCTAACCATCTAACCTAGACACATGAGGCAATTTATCCAGCGGTTAGAGTTGGTGGTTTCAAAGGCGGTGGTTAGCGCACGGATTGGTGGATCCCACGGTGGTGTGTTCACATGTTAACGACGAGAGTATTAACCGCCGACTGTTATGGTTAAGTCCTCGTGACAGTTTCAGAAATGTCGTCACATGCGACATTACAAAGGGTTATGGTAACTGTTAAGGGGGCAGTTAGGGCCTAGCCCCTGAACCCCTTGCCCGCAGTCCTATGGCATGGGGGTGGCCATGGGCTAGGCCTTAGCCCGCCCCCCCAAACACAATTGTGCCACTTTATTAAAAATTTTCTACCACCATATAACAAGCAATATGGTTGTTGAGTTGGTAATTGGTTTGACTTATAAACTGAAGATTTGTAGTTCGAATCTCGTGGAGTCAATTTATACTATTAACAAATTTTTTATGGCCCCATGCTGCCATGTGGCAGCCTGTGGTTGGCCACTAAAACAACCCAACAACCAATCAAGAATTTCCAACTCAGCACCAATAAAATTCTGGCAAGTGGCGAGATGTGATTGGCCTATTGAAGCCAAATCAACATTCCACAGTCAGCATGCCATGTAGGCATCCCAATCAGCCTTCCATGTTAATAAGACCAAATGTTGACTGTGTAGTGTTGCATTCTTTTTCACCAAATTCGCGTGTTTGAGAAAACAGACAGAACACGTTTCTGGGAGCATACGGAGTCCGTTTCTTGTGAAGCAAGTTTTTCCAGATTCAGAATGGTGAGAACTACACGATCGTTCAGGTTCCACACCGATCCGACAACTTTGAATTTTGACCAAATTTTTGAGTACCTGATTATCTAGTATCTTGGCTCAACAAAAAACAATTTTCTATATCTCTCTCCACAATTGAAGCCAAATATATAGCTCTTGCAGATTATTGTACACAAATATTGTGGATGAAGGAAGCATTGAAAGATGTCAACATAGAGACTAATCAACCAATCATCATCTATTGTGACAACTCCAACACCATCAATCTTTCAAAGAATATGGTAATGCACTCGAAGACAAAACATATTCCAATCAAATACCACTTTCTCCATGAGCAAGTTGCTGAACACAATATCAGATTGAAATAAGTTTATACAAAGGAACAAATTGCATATATATTTACAAAACCCCTACCATGAGAAGCATTTGAATATCTTCGCCAAAAGATGGGGGTCATTTCTCTTACATCACATTAAGAGAACACATCGATAGGGGTAGAAGCACCATGACAGGGGAAGAAACATGACAAGAAGCGGATTGATAGGGGGAGTACTTGGACACCCCATTTTCCATTGATGTTAAAGGGGGAGAAAATGTTGGAAGAAAGAATATTTCCATCAATGACAAAGGGGGATATTGTTGATCAATAGTTGTCATTGATGTAAATATGAGCACTCTTGAAGGTCATGGTGACACACTTGATGACATGAATGATTGTTGGAGACCATATGATAACAAAATTGGAGGACTTGATGATATGAATGACTATACTTGATGACATGGATGACGACACTTGATGAGCACTATTGAAGGACTTGATGACATGGATGTTTACACTTGATGACATGGATGATCATGGATAATTGTAGGAGGCCACATTTGGAACTCTAACAAATATGTCCTAATCCTAGTCCAAATAACCTTATTCCAGAACAATCACAAAAAAAGTTATTTTTTTTGACATCTTGGAGACATCCTACTAAAATGAATCCTTCGACAACTTATCGAAAAGTATTTCTCCTTTCTAATGAGCCCTCACTTGCCTCCTAACTCCCAGTAGTCTAAGAGAAACCAATTTTTAAGGCATATACCCTATTTTTTATCCTAGCCGACCTATGCTCAACTATACTGAGTTAGCTTCACTCAAAAAGGACATGTTCCTTCAGTTCAAAATCGAATTCATATAAATAAAAGCTCGGACTGTCAATTTCAGTCACTCATCATTTAGTCAACAAATCATAGAGATAAATACACAGTTCACAACTCGTGAACTTAGAAGCACCGAGGAGAAGAAGCCTAAGGGTGAGGAGAGAAAGCTTACGGATAATTTTGAAAATTTTGATTGGGTTAAAAATATCATTGAAACAAGTCTCTCGGACCTGGGAAACATTCTCGGACTAGTGACAAGGGACAATACCCTTGATATGTGATAAGGTACTACAACTTTCTATAGATCTATTTGAAGGAATCTTGGACTTCTGTTGTAGACCAGAACTCGTTTCCACCTAAAACAAATAACATTCCATGACAAGCCACTTTGGATGACCTACAACATTTCTGTTTTGATGTTGAGCACCCTTGGATTAGCGTTACAGAAGCTTGAGACCAAAAGTGTGAGCTCATTAAAGTTGAAGGGTACATATGTGCTAAGGGTTCGAAAAGGAAGGAGCATATCTTCTATGATTTGGTATTATTAAAAGTTTGGATTGTTGAATCCTCTATACCTTCAGAATTGTGGTAAGAAGTTGACCAATGACAGTTGAGTGGGGCCTACACATCATCATATCATCCTGACTTAAAACATCTGGACAATGATGTGCTTATGAAGAATTGGGCAGTCATGGATTTTAAGGTATAAATAATTTATCTTGAAGAATGAAGTGAAAAATCTTGGGGCAGTGGAGCATTAATTATTTTGGAGCTTTTGGACAAGTGAATTTTTGAATAGTAAAGAAACATGTGGAACAATTCAAGTAATTCACCTATTCATTTTGTTAAAAAGTCTGAAGGGTTGGAGCCTCTAAAAACAAGGTTGGAGCCTTGAGAAGAATAGGGTTGGAGCCTCACAAAAGTCCAAGTTGGAGCTTGGCAACAGGTTGGAGCCTGGTAGATTGAAGGGTTGGTGCCCTCAAACATAATTGTACTCAAACTTTTGTAAAAGAGGATTGGTGTCCCACTTGTTCATAATAAAATTATCATTATTTATTTTTATGATTATAATTCTGAACTTAATCTTAACTGGTAAACATAACAATTGAAAAGAAATATTGATTCATCCCCCCTCTCAGTATTTCCAACAAGACAGTGTCAGATCAAGCATATATATGGAAAGTTCCCAGTGGGATTTTCGATGGTGCTTAATCTTTTAGGGTCTGTTGCAGTGGAAATTTTATTCTTATTAAGTCTGGATACTATTTTCACTTTAGTTGGTACAAAAAAATAGGTCCAGACAACAAAGCATAATTATTGGCTCTCTGGGGTGTTCCATATTGCGAAAAGTGTCTAGAGATTGAAGAGATTGAGGTCTTTGGGTACTCAAAATTGATAATCAAATGGGTTTTGGGTAGATCAAATTTTGAATCGCCCTCTCTCCATTATTGGATGCTTCATATTAGATCGTTGATCAAGAAATTCAAAAGTATTTCTTTCTCAAATGTTTTTCAAGAACAAAATCATATAGCTGATGGTTTGTCTAAAGATGGATGCATCGGTGAAACTGGTATGATTAAATACAAACATTTGCAGAGGGAGCACCAATGTACTAGGGGAACATCAAATTTTGAGGCATGTATTCATTTATGCTATTTGTTGACATTAAGACAAGTTTTTTGGATCATGTAATTCTCCTATAGTTATATTTTTTGTATATGATAAATGTCTATAGTGTGAACAATCGAACTTGATCGGAAGAATTTGAAACTGCCTTTTATCCAGTGAATTTGTAGTTCATGATGGAGATTTTTACTAGAAAAAGGACATATGTCGAGTTATATGGGACAATAACAGGATATGGGTAGGATGGAAATGAGAAAAACTTATGAAATTGTAACTTCTTTTCAATAAATAAAGTATGTGTTTTTTCTTTCTGAAAAAAAAATAGGTGATTCCTTTGCTGCCGATTGAAATCTTGGAACCATTCCAACTGCCTGCATAATGTCTGGTGTCAAAGCTATGAAGTGTAATAGACTCACAATGATAGATATGTAAAGTGCTGAATTGAATTCATTAGATTCATCATCATTGCTTAATTTTCATCTGATAATCATAGGGGTACTAACTTGTGCACATTCTTCCATTCTAAAATGCTCGAGCATGTCCTTGACACATTTGGTTCGTGAAATGGATATTCCTTCGCCATTTTGAGAAACCTGTAGTCCAAGGAAGAAGGATAATTCTCTAATCATTGTCATCTCAAATTCATTTAACATTTCTAGGGAAAATTCATGACTCATATCATCATTATTTATTTTAAATATGAGATCATCCACATATACAAGTGTAATCAATAAGTTTTCATTTTCCATTTTGATGTATAGATTATTGTTAGCAACCCATCTTTTGAAACGTTCTTGTTGAAGGCAATGTTACAACCTAGCATACCAAGCTTTTGGAGCTTGTTTTAACCCATAAAGAGATTTCTTCAATTTGCACACAATCTTTATTTTCGGACAAGTCAAAACCTTCTCGCTGTTTGATCTTTACTTCCTCCTTTAAGCCTGCATTTAGAAAGGTTGATTTAACATCCATTCGATAAAATTTGAAGCTTTTCTAACTCACAAATTCCAAGAACATTATTTTTTCTTATAATCTAACAACTTGAGAATTTTTTTTTTCAAAGTCAATTCATTCAATTTGTGCATATCCCTTACAAACAAGTCTTGCCTTTTTCTTATAATTTGTCACTCTTCATTCATATTGTTTGTGAATACCCAATTAGTCCCAATTACATTTTTATCTTTCGGTCATGGCACAAGTTCTCTGGTTCCATTTTTCTCAATTTGATTCAATTACTCTTCCATGCCATTTACCCAATGTTGGTCCATGCTGGCTTGTGCAAATTCTTTTGGCTCTATTTTGGATGACAAAGCAAGAATGTCTTTTCCTGATGAATTAGTCATTCTTCTCTGGGTTTTTATTCCTACATAAACATCTCTTATAATTTGGTTCTCTGGGTGATTCTCTTGTACAAATTCAAAAGTTGCCTTGGATGAATTCTGTTCTTTTTATTTCTTGTTCTTCCTTTGTAGTGATCTTCTGAATTCTCATTTGTTTGTTCTGCTTTTTTCTTCGGCCAAGATTTATCTATTTTTACATCAATACATTCCACCACTTTGTGTAGTCTTTTATTGTACCATTTTTAAGATTCGCTTCTTGTTGAGTATTCAAGGAAGATCCCCTCATTTACTCTATAATCAAATTTTCCCAATTTATCATCATTTATCTTCATGTAACATTTTATTCCAATAATTTTGAAATACTTAATTGAAGTTGGCCCGCCTTTCCATAACTCATATGGTGTCCTGTCGCTATTAACTCGAAATTTTGCTTTGTTCATGATGTAAACTGCTTCAACAACTGCTTCTTTCCAATCTAGTATTTTGGATTTTAACAACATTGTTCTAGTTGTTTTTTGAATGATATGTTCTTTCTTTCTATGACTTTATTATGTTGTGGAGTTCTTCCAATTAAATTTTTTCTCTTGATTCCATACTTCTCAAAGAATTTATTAAAATCATTTGAGGTAAATTCACCTCCTCTATTTGATCTTAGACATTTTATTCTCAGATCACTTTCATTTTCAACTAAGGATTTGAAAGTATCTAGTGCTTCAGACTTTTCTTTAAGAAATGAAACCCAAACTATTCTAATATAATCATCAATAAACAACATAAACTACATTTCACCTTGCAAGGTTGGTGTTCTTGTTGTACATTTCATATGTGTAAGCAAACTCTAGTGGCCTTGCTGTCAAGCACACCTTAGACTTGAAGCTCACTCTTTTCTATTTTCCATGTTGAGAAGATTCAGAGACGGTGCTTGTTGGTTTTGAGATTTTGGGTATACCTCTAATTACTTATGTTTTGTTGATTTTTATTGAACTATCAAAGCTCGAGTGTCCTAGCCTTTTATGCCATAAACAACTCTCATTTGTCTGTCTAATGTAGCATTTTTCTCCTTGAATTTCATCAAAGATTATATACATTGTTTGGAGTCCTTATCACTCTTCTCACTAATCTTCACGAATTAATATTCCTTATTTCAAAATCTTTAGCACAAAAAGTGAGATCATAACCTTGATCGCACATCAGGATAACACTTAAAAGGTTATGTTTGAGTCCTTAAATGTACAAAAATATTTTTTCTTTAATCCTACCATTGTAAAGGCTATGGTACCTGTTCCAATGATGCTTGCAGATCCATTGTCTCTAAAAGACAAATTTCCTCCCTTTTCTTCGTTTGGAATAATAATTTTGTTTTCGTCTTCAGGCATGCGTCTAGAGCCCCCACTATAAACAAACCATTTATTTTGATTGTTTTGAGCATACACAATTATTCTGCATTTTTGTTGGTGGTTCTTTCTGTTTTGTCTTCCGAAACCATTCTCTTGATCTTGTAGGACAACCTCGTGCCACATGTTCAAAGTTGTTGCAGCTATAACACTATATGCTATACTTGGATAATGATGCAAATGGATTATGATTTATGCTATCATCAATATCTCATATTGTGATGTCTATGAGCTTATTTTTAGAGGTTTGACGAGAACCTCTTTCATAATTATTTTTCACACAGGTTTTACAATCTCTTGCTTAATGACCAATTTTTTTGGACGAAAAACAATGACCCAAAAAATAGGTTGATATCTAGCTAAGTATGGTTGTCTTAATGGAATATTTATTATGAAGTTGATCTGATTTGGAGACGATCCATATCTTTTCTTGTCCTTGTCCCTATCCCTTCTTATCATATTGTTATATGAATTGTGAATGGACCCCTTAAGAGAATCAACATATCTTTTTGGTGTAGCAGTGTTTCTAGACTCCTCCATTCTTGTCATTACTCTCACTGAGATTGAAGCTTTCCGGATTTTCTTCGACTTCCTTGGTGACTTGTTGTTTGCATCTACTATGGATGAGGTTTCACCCATATAACCAAGACCAATCTTGTCATATGGTGATCTTTGACTGATGATAATAGCATGCATGATTTGAGAGATTTGCATGTTTTTGTTGAGCTTATCTAACACTTTTCTTAATGAGACAATTTCTACTTCAAGTTTTTTTTTTCACAATTTTATCCCTTTTCTTTTAAATAACTCTTGAACACTTGTTGCACTATTTTTCTTCCTCTCTTTTAGTCTTGATGAATATGGTTTTATTGGATATGCTATATTTTCATTGATAGGATTTTCTTCTTCTTCCCGAGGTTGTCAATTTATTCTAATCCACTAATAAGTTATGCTTCAAGATCCACTATGCCTACAACACTTTCTCTTTCTACTTTTTCTTTTTTCTACTTTGATATGTCTATGTTGGATTCCTTATTTGTGGCTAAAAATAGGATCTCTCTTATATCATCATTAGAATCATATTCTTTTATTTAGAGAAATTATTATCCTTTTTGGAATAGAGAATTTTCTTTTTCAAAGATTTTCTTTTGAAGACCCTATTTCTAAGTTCTTCTTCATCATCACTATTTTCCCTGTAATGACACTTAGCAACAAAATGTCTTATCTTATCGCATTTAAAACAGATGAGAGGTAACTTACCTTTGAATTTGTATTCTCTTTAGTTTTCTGACTAGCTGAGCCATTTTTGTATCAAAATCATCATTGGAAGAATCACTACACTTGCATTTTTTTGACTTCTTCGATGCTTTAAATGTTATTTTCTTATGTGATGAGTTTTATATCGTTGTTTCATATGTAGTGAGAATTCATGCCTTCAACACTTTCTCCTTCTTCTTTTTCTTTTTTCTCCTTTGATTTGTTTATGTTAGATCCCTCATTTGTAGCTAAAAATAGGATCTCTCTTCTATCATCATTGTAATCATATTCTTTTTCTTTAGAAAATTCATTATCCTATTTGAAATAGAGATTTTCTTTTTTCGAAGAGTTTCCTTTGAATACCCTTTTTCGAGGTTCTTCTTTATCATAACTATCTTCCATGTAAGGACACTTAGAAACAAAATGTCTTAACTTACCACAAAAAAATCAAATGAGAGGTAATTTACCTTTGAATTTGGATTCTCTTTAGTTTTCTAACTAGTTGTTACATGTCATTTGTCACCATTAAACAAATGACCGCCAATTTAGATCTCTCGCTATTCGATGAAGTGTTTCAAGCATTCCCCTACAATATTGGAAGCAAAACAATGCCAAAGTATGCAAGAATTATGGATTATACGTTGAAATGTGGCAACAAGAATATTCCAATTTTAATTTTTCCTTGAATTAAAATTAAGAATTAAAATTGGAATTTAGTCCCACCAGCTGCTTGAAAAATAATTAATTAATTCATCTTGAGTTAATTAGTTGGAGAAATTCAAGCTAGAAGTCTTTCTGAAGTCATGAAACAGTTATCCCTTAAATTAAGGAGATTATCCCTAAATTAAGGAGATAAGGATGAGTTATACTTGAGCTATAATTAGTTAGCTTAGTTTACCGAGTTAAGTCCAGTTAAATTAGTTCCAAACTGTTTGAGGAACTAATTGTGAGTTCAGTCAGTTAATGCATGCATGTATCTAACTAGTGTACCCCAGATAACTGAAGATTCTCTCATAAGTAACATATGCATGTCTATTAAGAGAAAGAGCCAGTTGAGATTAAAGACAGGGACAATGCACTATCAGTTGCATGAGTTTTCCTATAAACAAAACTCATCCATGCAGAAGGAATTCATTCCTTGAGTATTGCGCAGTTTTACAGGATGTGAGATCAGTGTGAGTGATTAGTGTTACACTTGGTAATGACAGGATCACCCAGGAGAAACAACGCAAGGAAATAGGAGCTTGGAGGGCAGAGGAGAAGGCTTATGAGTAGTCTATTTTGTCTGTGAGCATATGTGAGGGATTGTACTAAGAGCTGGCTAGCTATGAGAGATAAGGCTTTGTGTAATCCTGATATATTTCCACTTGTATGATAATACAAATAGCGGGGTTTTTAGCTGAGGTTTTCCCCAGAGTATTCTTCTGTGTTTCATGTGCATTGATTCTACTTTTGGTTATATGCGTTCAGCTTGATCTTGCTCAAATCTATTAAGCTTCTGTGAGTTTGATTGTAGAAGTAGATTAAAGTATTTTGCTTTAGTTATATTGCATTATCAGGTTAATCTATAGTTAAAATTTCTACATGGTATCAGAGGAAAGGTTATCAGAGCTGTGAACAATATACTGAGGAGAGAATTCAAAGTTTTAAGTTCAGGGTTGTAGGTACAAAATTGAATTCTTATCATACTTCAAAGTTGGCCAATGGCGTTCAATGGCTTGAGACTCAAGTATGACTTTGATGGGCTCGAATTACATAGCATGGAAAGATCACATGGAGGCTGTATTAGAAGACAACGGCTTGAAGGAATTCATTGATCAAGAAATCCAAAAGCTAGCTTCAACTAATGCACAAGAGTTGGCCGAATGGAAGAAGTGTGTGGTGAAGGCGAGATAAATCATCCTGGAGGGAGTTCGAGACCATATTGTCTCGAGTCTCCATGGGAAGGATACTCCATTTTCAATGTGGAAGACATTGAAGGACCTCTACTAGAACAATAGAAACTAGAGGAAATTGGCACTCAAGGATAAGCTTTGAAGAATCAAGATGGAGAAGGGCGATACTATTTCCACATATCTGAACAAGCTCACCACCTACAGAGATGAGCTTAGAAGTGTGGGAATAACTATTGCCGATGATGATATGGTGAGCCTCGCTCTCCTCGACCTTCCAAAGAGTTGGAATAGATACTAGGACTCTGTGAATGGAAGGGAGAAACTACCAGATTGGGAATGACTGTGGTCAGATCTGATGCAGGAGGAGATCAGGAGGAGCACACGAGATGGTTCTTCATCAAAGAATGATGAAGAAGAAAATATGGCCTTAGCAAGTAAGGCAAGGGAAGGGAAGGGGAAGGCTTCCCATTCCAAATCGAATTCTTCTCATGGAGGGAAGAAGGTTGACAAGTCTAAAGTGAGATGCTTTAATTGTCACGAGATGGGACATTATGCAACTAATTTCCCATCGAAGAAGTCCAAGAAGGGATTATTGAAAGGATCGGAAGGTGAGGCATTAGCCTCTTAGTTCGAAATAGAATTTACCCTCGTCGCATGCATGGTGTCATCGATGGTGGATTGTGTTTGGTATCTTGACATTGGAGCTTCATTCCACTTGACCGGCGATAAAAGTTTATTCAGTACCTTGGAGGAGAAAGACCTCAAGATGCACATAGAGATGGGTGACACCAGAAAGTAAAGTGTTTCAGGAGTGGGCACGGTTGCTTTTCAGAGGGAGCATGGAGCTCCTCTCACCTTGACAGATGTGAAGTATGTTCTTGGACTAAAGAAGAACTTGGTATCTATCACGATGTTGGAGGACAAAGGCTATGATGTTGTCTTCAGTAAAGGAAATGTGTTCCTAAGACATATAGCCACGGGTCAGACCAAGAGGATAGGGATTCGAGTGAAGAATCTCTATAAACTAGAGGTAGATGATTGTGCAACATTGAGTTCGAAAGCATAATTGGTGCAAAGCCAAGACATTGGCGAGTTATGGCACATGAGGTTGGGCCATTTGCATCATGGGGCCTTGAAGATAATGCAACAGATATCTACAAGACTTCCCAAAGGTAAACTTGAGCAAGTTGACACATGCAAAGGTTGTACCTTGGGAAAGTATGCCGAGTCTTCCTTTCATGATCGAGACAGTCGAGCAGAAGCGATCTTAGGGTGAGTTCATACTGATTTGTGTGGACCATTCTCGACAACATCCACAACGAAGAAAAGGTATTATGTGATTTTCATTGATGATTATTCTCGTAAATGCTGGATTTATTTCATGTAAAAGAAGGACCAAACCTTATCAAAGTTTTGTGAGTTCAAAGCTTTGGTTGAGAAAGAATCAGGGAAGAAGATCAAGGCCTTGAGAAGTGACAACAATGGAGAATATGTCTCTCAAGAGTTTAAGGACTTCTATGTAGCGGAAGGAATTAAACGAGAGCTGACGGCACCTCATAACCCACAATAAAATGGGGTGGTTGAGAGCAAGAACAAAACTATTGTAGGGGAAGCACGGACGATGCTGCATGACCAAGGCCTACCACTTCATTTGTGGGCTGTGGCATGCAACACAGCGGTCTATTTGCAGAATAGAAGCCCACATCGCATACTTGGGATGAAGACACCAGAGGAAGCTTTCTCTAGTAAGAGACCAGATGTGGGTCACTTCAGGATCTTTGGCTTATTAGTATATTGCCATGTGACAAAGGATGCACGGAAGAAGCTTGAGCTGACAGCCAAGTTGGGGATACTTTTGGGGTACATTGATACACCCCACAACTATCGGGTGTATTTGCCTACCAGTCGGAGGACAGTGGTTCACAGAGATCTCAAGTTTGATGAGCAGAAGGTCATGCGAGTTTCCCTTGAGAGGGAGCTCCAACTATAGGTTGTGGAGGAACTGTTGGTTCCTAAGGAGGAGGAGCCTCAGATTGATGTGGAGCAGCCACATGCAGAGGTTCCAGGAGTGGAGACATCCACTCAAGCAGAGTCTTCCAGAGATGGACAAAAGTGCACAAGAGAAGCTGACAGATTCTTGTCAGATGCGAGAGAGAATGTGGGAGAACCATATTCTCAGCGCAGACAGAGGAGGTCACGTTAGAGGTACATTGGATACATGGCCCTTGTTGGGGAATGTGTTGAGACCGAGCCATCTTCCTTTGAGGAATCAGTGCAACAGCCGATTTGGGTTGATGCAATGGTAGAGGAGTATGGCTCCATAGTTCGTAACAATGTTTGGGATGTGGTTCCAAGACCAGAGAACAAGCCAGTTGTGAGTTCCTGTTGGCTTTACAAGGTAAAGCAAGCTACTGATGGTAGTATGGAGAAGCATAAAGCAAGATTTGTTGCCTGTGGCTTCTCACAGGTCGAGGGGATTGACTATGATGAGAATTTTGCTCCTGTAGCAAGGTACTCATCTATTAGATCAATGTTGGCACTATCAACACAGATGGGTTGGAAGATCCATCAGATGGACGTGAAGACTACATTCCTCAATGACAAGATTGGGGAAGAGGTGTACATAGAGCAGCCAAAAGGTTTTGAGATCTTCGATCGTGAGTCGCATGTGTGCCAACTCAAGAGAGCTTTGTACGGGCTGAACCAAGCACCTCGTGCTTGGTACACCAAGATTGAAAACTACTTCACTGGGTTGGGCTTCACAAAGAGTGAAGTGTATGCGAACCTGTACCACATCATGGTGAAAGGTAAGCAGTTGATCATTGTACTTTATTTTGATGATCTCATATTGATAGGTGATGATCAGTTGATCATGTCTTGCAAGGAGGACCTTGCAAGAGAATTCGATATGAAAGACATCGGTATCATGCATTACTTCCTTGGCATGGAAGTATGTCAAAAGGATGGGGAGTTGTTTGTGTCTCAAGGCAAGTATGCCAACGAGATACTAAGGAGATTCCACATGGAGAAGTGCAAGCCCATGCGGACTCCTCTAGCAGGTAACTGGTGGAAGGAGGATGCTACTTCAGGAGAAGTAGTAGAGGCTACTGTGTACAAGCAACTTGTGGGTTCATTGATGTACTTAGTGAACACACGACCATATTTGTGCTATGCGGTGAACCAACTGAGTCAAGCGATGGTTCAACCTACCAAGATGTTTTGGAAGGCGGAAAAGCATGTTTTGAGATACCTAAGAGGCACATCTCAGTATGGATTATGGTACAAATGGACAGAGGGAGTGAAGCTACAAGGCTTCACTGATGCAGATTGGGCAGGGAGTCCATCAGATCAAAAGAGCACATCAGAAGGGATTTTTCAACCTTGGGTCAGCTGTAGTTTCTTGGTACAGCAGGAAAGAGAGGTCAATTGCACTCAGCTCAGCAGAGGCTGAATACATGGCTGCAAGTCAGGCAACATGTGAGGCCATTTGGATGCGGAAAATTCTAGTTGGTTTGTTTGATCAGAGGATGGATCCAAATGTGATCTACTGTGATAATTAGAGTTGTATCAAACTCTCTAAGGATCCAGTATTTCATGATAGGTCCAAGCACATCGACATCCGGTATCATCATCTCAGAGACTATGTGGCAAAGAGGATCATGTTGTTGCAGTATATTTCGACTGAGGAGCAAGATGCTGACATTTTGACAAAGGCATTGCCAAAGTGTAAATTCGAGTTTCATAGAGACAAGATTGGGGTGGCAGATAATCTCTTTCTTGTTGAGAGGGAGTGTTGAAATGTGGCAACAATAATATTCCAATTTTAATTTGTCCTTGAATTAAAATTCGAATTTAGTCTCACCAGCTGCTTGAAAAATAATTAATTAATTCATCTTGAGTTAATTAGTTGGAGAAATTCAAGCTAGAAGTCTTTCTGAAGTCATGCAACAATTATCCCTTAAATTAAGGAGATTATCCCTTAATTAAGGAGATAAGGATGAGTTATATTTGAGTTGTAATTAGTTAGCTCAGTTTACTGAGTTAAGTCCAGTTCAATTAGTTCCAAACTGTTTGAGGAACTAATTGTGATTTCAGTCAGTTAATGCATGCACACATCCAACTATTGTACTCCAGATAACTGAAGATTCTCTCATCAGTAACTCATGCATGTATATTCAGAGAACGATCTAGTTGAGATTAAAGACAGGGACAATGTGCTATCAATTGCATGAGTTTTCCTATAAACAAAACTCATCCATGCAGAAGGAATTCATACCTTGAGTATTGCACAGTCTTACAGGGTGTGAGATCAGTGTGAGTGATCAGTGTTACACTTGGTAATAGAAGGATCACCCAAGAGAAACAACGTAAGGAAATAGGAGCTTGGAGGGTAGAGGAGAAGGCTTAGGAGCAATCTATTTTGTCTGTGAGCATCTGTGAGGGATTGTACTGAGAGCTAGCTAGCTGTGAGAGCTAAAGCTTTGTGTAATCCTGATATATTTCCACTTGTATGATAATAGAGATAGCGGGGTTTTTTGTTGAGGCTTTCCCCAGAGTATTCTTCTGCGTTTGATGTGCATTGATTCCACTTTTGGTTATATGTGTTCAGCTTGATCTTGCTCAACTCTATTAAATTTCTGCAAGTTTGATTGTAGAAGTAGATTAAAGTATTTTTCTTTAGTTATATTGCATTATCAGGTTAATCTACAGTTAGAATTTCCACATTATATTGCTCAAAACCTAATTTTAAACAATTACACAGTTTCCTTAGCTATTTCTTGCACAACTGTAGTTTTAACCATTATGGACTGCGCACATTTGCGCTCTGTCTTCCACTAAAAATTGTGAAAATATCTTAACGTGAGTAAAAATAAAAAATGATTTCTAGAAGCCTTGTTGGAGGAATATTTCCCAATTGAAGGCCTCGAGCCTCTACATACTTGGGCCTCATCCCTCTGTTCATGGAGCAGAATCCCTCCCTTTGTGGAACCCTAATCCCTCCTTTTGAGGATCTCATCCCTTGAGAAGAGGATCTAAAGCCTCCTCCTCTTGGCCTATAAATTCAACATAGACCAGAGGGCTAAAGGGGGACTTCAAAATGTAAACTTATGTTGTTGGAATAGGCTTAGAAAGCTTGTCACCTAAAGGGAGGATTGAAGATCATTGGAAGGATACTTACATCATCAAGGCTAAGGTTGTATTTCTCCTTCATATTCAAGATTAATACAAAAGAATGATTCTTTCCACTGTATTGTTCAATGGAGCTGATGTATTGTGTATTTACTTCCATTTTTTCCATTGATAATGATATTAAGTACTAGTTTCCTTGATCACTAGTATGGGTTTTATTGAGTCATTTATCTATCATATGCCTTTGATCATTTGTTGTTATTATGTTTGCAGGTCTGGATTCTGAGCATTGAGGAGCTGCATCAAACCATACATCAGGCATTTCATTTGAAAGGTATGGATTTCATATTCCAACATTCTCTCTTATGATTCAATAGGAATGAACTCAAGGAAATATTTACTAGTTTGTTTGTTTGTTTGCTACTAGATTCAACCATTTAATTTAAGGAGATTTCTCTAGTCAGCAAGAGTGATTTTGCCGCATAACACTAGCTTAGCCATTTTTGTATCAAATTCATCACTGGAAGAGTCACCACACTTGCATTTTGACTTCTAGATGCTTTAAATGCCGCTTCCTTATGGGATGAGTTTCCCATCCTCGTTTCATATGCAGTGAAAATTTCGTGAAGCTTGTCCATTTTAGGATTCTTCAAATCTCTTAATTATTCTATTGTTGAGACGTTGGCATCAAAATGTAGAAGAAGAGAACTCAATTTTTTGAACAACTGTTGTTTCTTTAACTTCTTCACTAAATTCTTTGAGAGAATTAACCACTTCGTGTACTTGAAGAAAATGAGCAACAACAACTTCTTCATCATTCGTTTTTAGGATATCAAATTGTCTTCGGAAAGTCTGAAACTTTGCCTACTTTGTTATCTTCTTCATAGTTGCTTGCAAGCTTGTCCCACATCTCTTTTACTGATTCACACTGCATAACTTTAATAAATTATGAATTTAGAAAGCCACTTAAAATGGAATTCATAGCTTTTTAATTAGAGACATAATCCTTTCTCCCATCTTGATCAGTTGGAGGAGAGGATGAGACCTTATATCCATCTGTAACGAACTACCAAACTTCAATGCTGAGAGACATCAAGTGCGTTCTCATTCTTATCTTCCAAAAGACAAAAATTTTTTCCATCAAAGAAAGGAATTTTGATTGATACTTATCGATTGGACATGACCCACTATAATATCTTATAGTTGTTAGAATGTTCTTAAAGAAGCCTACTATGATTCTAATTGATGAAAACACAGACAAGGGGGGGGGGGGGGGGGTGAATCAATATTTTTTTACTTTTGAGGACACCAATCATTTGTAAGCACCAACTTAAAAAATTGCAAGCTCCAACCTTTCAAGAATATCAGGATACCAATCCTTAGTAGGCACCAAGCTAAACTTAACATTTAATACACTAGAAATTTGATTTCAAATCAAACCTAAACTTGGCATTCAAGACACTAGGAGTTAGCCTTCAAACTAGGCCTGGATTAGATATTTAAATAATAGAAATCAACCCTGAAGAGCAGCCTTACAAAAGACAAGACTTGTCCCCCAAAACTAAACCTTCAAACAACAATACTCAACCTTGGAACTCAGCCTTCACAGGGATAAAACTCGGCCCTCACATTAGAATTGCAACTCAACCTTAAGACAAGCCTGAAACTTGACCTCTATAAGGATAAAATTCAAACCTCACTGCAGGCTTGAAGATTGGCCTTCTCCTCACCATAATTCAACCTACTTGGCATCCAAGGACACCTATAATAAACCCTAAAAAACAAACCTAAAACAAACCAGAAACCATTCCCAAGAAAAATGCCAAAAACCCTTAAAAAAATGTGCCAAAACCCTTCCACAGAAAGCTACTTCAACTTCACTTTACTTCTTGGTTCATGAGGTATGGACTTTGGACCTGCAGCTTTGCTCTCCTAAACATTGAACCAAAAGATTTATTTGAGTGGTTAGAAATTCTCCTTCTCATACCTATTTATAGTGCATTTGGACCTTGGGTTAGGGTCGTCTTGTCCACTAGCTAGGCTGACTAGTGGAATTGAAAAAATGTGTAGTGAATATTCAAAAATTCATTTCTCCTCAACCACGAGGAGTTAAAAGACATTCCATATATCATTTTAAAGGTCTCGAAATAAGGTTTTGTTGGGAGAGGGATCCCCCAAGGGAAGTGTTATCACCCTAAAATCTTTATCTCTAAGCTTTGGAAAGTTGCCTTGTTTCTGGTCATAGTCTTATAAGTTTTGAGTCATCTCATCAAAATTAGTGTCATTCTCATTTACAAACCCTTCTTCTAGTCATGGTGTTAAAGGGTCTCTAGGTTATTTCATGCTTTAAGGGTTAGGTCATATGGTTAGAAGTCTTTTAAGGTCATATCTCTTTTCCAAATAAGGTTTGACAACCTCATTCCATGTCCTAGAAGCCTCACCATGTGTTCAGAAGTCATATCTCACATCATTTTGGAGAATTTTTTTTGAAGCTAGCTACGAAATCACTGAACTAGGAGTTTTCGTAGCGCGCTACGAAATCCCTGAAAAAGCCTGTTTCAGCATAAAAAACTCTGCTTTCTGCGTTTACTAGTCAACTTCCAGAAGGGGTCCTGAGCAGCTGAGAACTCAATTTTGAAAACTGAAAGAGGCTTTTCTTCCTAACATACCAATATACAAAAAATTATTTCAGTTTCTTCAAATTCATTCTGAGGTGGGAGGAGTTTATGGTTAAACTTGCACTACGAAACTGCTGAAAGTCAAGCTTTGGCTTCTGGTTTTAGCAATCTTTTTCAAGATCAGTTTCTGGTCATAGGAAAAGGTATTTTGGAATTTTGAAGGAGGTTTTTCTTCATCAACTCTGCAGCTACAATAAACTATCTCAGTTTCTTCATAAGTGTTTTCAGTTGGGAGATAATAAGCTCTCTTTGAAACCCAAATTTCAGAGAACGAATTTTTCCTGTTTGACATGTATTTTTCAAAGACAGATTCTGGACAACTGAAGAAGTGTTTTAAAAAACCAAGAGAGGTTTTTGTTCTAGACGACATGGATTACAAAAAAACTCCTTTAGTTTCATAAAATGTATCATGGATGAAGAGATAAAGGCTCTGTCCCACGTGCCAACATTCAAGGATCCTAAACCTAAAAACAAGGAAACATGTTCCCTAATTTCTAGGGTTTGTCATTAGCAGTCAGGTGACAACGTGGGAGGATTCATCAAATTCGAATTCATGAGGTTGCACTCCTAGTTGTATTAGGTCTCTAGGACTGCTAGTTAGCTGTCATTTGCAATTAATAGTTAGTTTTAAGTATCAATAAGTGTCATAGTAGGACGAATTCGAATTCCCCTCATGATTGAGGAGGAATCTAAGTCATGTAATGAACTCTATATATTGGAGAAGATGTAATGCACAATAGGTTGGAAATTTTCAAAGAAAGAAGCACATTGTGCTATTGTATGTGACTGCATGTTTTCAGGTTAATACAAAGAGTTGCTTTCACTACTTAGGATTCAAAAAGGGTTTCAATGTTTGATTTTCCTCATGGCTTCCTTCATATACTTACTTGCAATGGTATAGACACATGTTACTTAGAATTCATTTGATGATGCTCTAACTTCCTTCATATGTTTGTAGGCTGTGTTCCTTACATAATATCTCTGCTTTGCTTCTATGTTAAAACCATCTATGCCCTGACTTCCATGTGAAATTGATCTTGTTGTTGTACTGAAACACACTTTGACTCCATAGCCCAATGGAAGCTTGTTGACTGATATTTCAACCATTTAGATATTGTTGTTCGCATTTTCCATAGAGTTAGCCATCTAATCCATTATCACTATCATTAAACCTTTGAGAGAGCCCTCTTAGGTTGAGGAGGCTAAGCCTCAGCCAAAAGTAGGTTTGAAAGAGTTACTCAAGGCCTTCCTAATTAGCAGCCTATCAGGTCAAGGTTTTGTGATAACATTTTGGTGCGTCTACCGGGAGCCTTAAGTCTATTCATTCCCGAAATCAAGAGGCTGTGTTATGAAACCAACTCAATAAAAGATAGAAAAGATAGATCAACGCCTTAGAATTCAGCCTCTTCGAGGGGGCAACCTCCTTTACATTACATAAATGAACAATTCTTGGATGATACAAATGAAAGACCTCCTTTCTATATATAGGAGTCTAAGGGGTCATAACATAACCAGAGCCGACATAACAATAATAATGTAAGGGCACAATAATAATAATAGTGGGCTTCTGTGGGGCA